>CAUYON010156710.1:0-48358 GCA_963573935.1 Arctocebus calabarensis
AGTGAGTAGGAGGAGGCACTATCTTAGGGAAAGGGTAATCTCAGACAACGCTATACAGGCAATGAGTAATGAAGTTCAACCTAGAACTCAGGTCTTCTGATGTCTAGTCCAATGTTGTTTCAACAATATCATATCTAGAACCGAAGGATCAGATCATCTCAATATTTCATTTGGCCCTACATGTTCACGGTCACATCCAGCATAAAAACTAAACTACCTTTCTTTCTTTTCTTTTCACTTTATCACCCTTGGTAGAGTGCTGTGGCATCATAGCTCACAGCAACCTCCAGCTCTTGGGCTTAGGAGATTCTCTTGCCTCAACCTCCCAAATAGCGTGGACTACAGGCTCCCACCACAACTCCCGGCTGTTTTTTGTTGTTGTTATTGTTGTTGCAGTTTGGCCGGGGCTGGGTTTGAACCTGCCACCCTCAGTATATGAGGCCAGCGCCCTACTCACTGAGCCACAGGCAGCACCCAACCTCTCCAACTTTTAACAATGATAATATTTGTTTAGCACATTTAGCTTAACCGCAAATGAGAGCAAATAGCTTCAGGAACACTTTTTTTCCCAAAACCTTGCAGTTAGTTTTCACTTTTTAAAAAATACCTTTGCTTGTACAATATTACTTATTGCTGAGTATCTCCGTTTTTTATTTTTATTTTATTTTTTTGAGACAGAGTCTCACTCTGTTGCCCTGAATAGAGTGCTAAGACATCTTAGCTCAAAGCAACCTCAAACTCTTGAGGTCAAGTGATCCTCTTGCCTTAGCCTTCCCAGTGGCTGGGTCTATAGGCACCTGCCACAACACCCAGCTAGTTTTTCTATTTTAGTAGAGATGGGGGGCTCATTCTTGCTCAGGCTGGTCTTGAACTCTTGAGCTAAGCCAACCCACCTGCCTCCACCTCCCAGAGTGCTAGGATTACAGGCATGAGCCACCACACCTGGCCCTAAGTATCTTTTTAAAGTTATGTTAAAAGTCAAATAACTTCCTTGAAATTGGTAGCAATATGCCAGTAGGAAGTAATGATGGTCTAGACTCGAGGTGAAATGGAAACTAAAGGAAGGTCTGTGGAGCCTTTCCTAAGTCCTGTAGTGGCTAGATGACCAAGCTGACCTGAAATGGCAATGGTCCAGTTAGATGAGAACACCAGCAACAGCCGGAGGTCGGAGACCACTACTTGGGTCTAGACAAGAGCTAGATGTACAGACAGAGGGCAGCAGCTGTCCAGGTGGAACTGACCATTACTGAAAGCCCCTGTGAGAGTGGCGTCATCCAAAAGGCAAGGAGGCAGAGACGGGAGAGTCCCTGGGAGAAAAGCCAGGACGGGCCACACAGGCCACCGTCCCCTCAGTGAGGACCAGCACCTCTCCTTTCGTCTCCCCTGATAGTTTATGTCTCTGCCTTTCGAATGTGGAAACCATTAGCAGACTAACCACTCATAATTATTCCTTGTTAACTAAAACCAAATAACCATTAATCACATGTGAAAAATGTCGTATGTGAACTTGAATATGCTTCATGAATATGCACATACTCTTATCATTACCATATCCAGCCCCCATGGGACAGGCAATTCTGGTACAAGAAAAGACTACTTCATTCCACAATATTTCCAAGAAAAATTAATATCCATTTCCCAAAATGAATGTCCAGTTTCCCCTCTAACAATCATCACATTATATATTAAACAGGGTCCGATCTTTCTCCCAGTCTGTCCTACTCTGCAGCTTCAAGTAGAAACATCAGTACCTCAAATGAGAACACCCATCACAGCCATGAAATGAACCTATAACTCAGATTTTAGCCTCTGAAAGCTTTGGACCAGTTCTCAAGAAGACATCAGGTAGAGACCTCTATCTTGCCAGAACAAATGTCACGTGATAGCAATACGGGTGAAATCTATGATGAATAATTTAAATAATTAATACTGAACTCAGAGAATGACAAAACTGGCCACAGGCTAGAAGACGTTCACCTGCAACTACTCCCGCTACCACCTCTCCCTTATAACATTGGCTGAAGACACAGCCACCAGCCGCCAAAGAACCTAGCATTAGAAATTAAGTCCTCAGGCTGAAGAGGTAAAGTATTTTTTCTTTACTATAAAAGTTAGATGGGTTGCAAGGAAACATCTATTAACCCCAAATTATCCAAATACAAACTTTTCAAGAGAGATAATGAACCTGGTACCCATCTTAGTCAGTATTTCTCCAAGCTATGGGCTTCCCTCACAATCCATATCAAACATATATGATATTAAGTTCTCACTCATATATGATATTGTTCTCACTTGCAAGACAAGAGACTATAGCATCTCTCTGCTCTAGGGACATCCTGACTTTCCACCAAACAAAAATGAGTCAAATAAAAGAAACCCTATAAGTTTCGGAAAACCTTCGGTCCATGTTAAAGTTGAGGGGGAACCTGAGAACACATCCTAATTCACATATGTGGAAGTAGATACCAACTCTTAATAATCCCTGCTGAAATTGTACTCATTATTCCTAAATCCTAGTGACCTAAAACACATGAAATAGCTTCCAGTTCATCCACTGGTTTAGTCATTCCCCCAGTGGCTTGCAAAGATCAAGCCAAATTCTCTTCTAGCATCAAATTCCACCAAAGACGTCAGGGCATGGTTTTAACCCATAAGGAGAAAGGTGAAAGTGATTTACATGTGTGTGCCAAAATTGAAGAACAAAAGGAATCCTTAGAATACAAGCCTTGGGGTTTTCCCTCATTAGGGTAGGGGAAGACATTAGTTGTCATCTCCAATATTAGTATCTATGGGTGTTTCTTTTCAGTAATGCTGCTAAAAAAAAAAAAAATGAAAAGATCAAAAGTAGCCTCGTCTACTAGGATTTAGCAAAACAGGGGGACATTTTCAAATCCTGGATAAAACCAAGTTTAGGCTTTAGAATATACTTTTTCTCCAGACTTCTGCGGGAGGAGGGGATTGTTTTACACAAATATTATAAAAGCAACATGTTAGCATAACCGGAAACATGCAGCTGTCACAAGTTCGTTCAACTCAGTGGCTTTGATTTCCCACCCAGCACCACTCATCCCCCTTCTCAGGAAGCAACCACACTGGCTAGTGGCAGATGGGCACAGGACAGTGTGAGAAGGCAAAGTGCCACCCCCACACCCCCTTCACCTCAAGTCACGGATCGTATCGGGCAACATGATTTCCAGGTACAGGATTTAATCAGATCGAGGAGCCTGCTTTTCCGAGCTGAGGCTGACCCGGTCACGCTCTGTTCTGTGACTCCTGTTGAGCTGGGATCTAAGATCTTAAGATTGTAGCTTGTCCTTTGTTCTCATGTGTTAAACAGTCAATACTCTCTGGGGATGGACTGCACTTTTTATCATTTGGGTAGGAATTCTAGAGCATGGAAATGCCCTAATTTGCTATGGCTACATCAGCATAATGAGTCAGATGTAGGCCCTGGGGGAGAAGAGCGGCACTTAGCACTTACACACCGCGTGTTCCGTCTGCGGGGTCCTGAACCACAGTGGTTGCCATGCTTTATTCTCTCAGTGAGGCAAAGGCGTGCACTGCTCATCCTTCAGCGGCCCTCTTCCCTTAACACACACACACCTGCTATCATATAATGACGCTATCTCACTCTTCCTAGACAGGGATTATCTGATCACTTTTTTAAGCAATCAACATATAAAGTAAATTCAGCCCCCCTCTTTCTCACTTCCTTTTTCTTTTTGAAAACCTTTTAATTTTTCTTTTCTCTGACATGGAACACAAACTCTGTGTGCTTACCATGCATTCAGCACTGCTGCCAGGGGTGGAGTCCCCACTTGACCTCATCCTCCTGTTCTTCTGTGTCCTCTCTGGCCACTGAAGGGAGTTGGATCCTCTGTTTTGGAGAATTCTAGAAGGCTCATCTCAGCTTCATGCTCGGAACTCTCCACTTCATCTCTAGTCACTCCCGGCACGGGTGGTTCTACCGGCCTTATATATGTAAATACCATCTCTAAGCTAACAATACCCAAATCTGAATTCTAGACCTATCTATCCATCTGTTGGTCCCGTATCTCCACTTCACAAGTCTAAAAACAAACCCTCAATTTTACCCTCCACCCTGCTCCCTCCCCTTGCTTCCAGCTGCTCAGGCCAAAACCCTGGTTCATCATTGGTTCTCCTCTTTCTGTCACTCTGCAATCTCATCCATCAGCAAATCCTATTGCCTCTGTTTTCAAAATGCACCCAGCATCTCTCCCCCCTTCACTTCCCCTTGGACAATCTGCCGTCATCTTTAATCCAGACTCTTCCAATATTCTCCCAACTGGCCTGTGTCTGTCAGTCACTGCCCTTCCACGGTTTGCTTTCAGCTCGGCCACCTACAGTGATCTTTCTAAGCTACAAGTCAGATCCTATCATTCTCTGCTCAGAATGGTCCTACTGTTTCCTCTCTCGCTCAAAGGAACAGCCAAAGCCCTTCAAATGGCCACAAGCCTGTCCTGGATCTGCCCTCCCACACCCAGCTTTCTAGCCTTTTTACCCACTTTTTTCCTGCCAAACAGGCCTCTTTGCATTCTTCCAACACAGAGAGCAGCATCCAGCCGCAAGCCTGTGTACCTGTGGAACATGCTGCCTCTCACTTTGCACCTGTTTCAGGCCTTCTGCTCCCCAGGTCTCTGCTCACAAGCCCACCCCTTGGATGCCTCTCTGACCACCCCCAGCACGCCCTATGCCCCTTCCTTGCACCTTCTTCTCTATTGCACTTATCGTCGTCTGACATGCTACACTTGTTTTTCACTTGTTTATTGTCTGTCTCACCCACTAGAAGTAAGCTACATGTAGGTAGGAGTGTATGTTTCCTTGCTTTTTATCATCTTTATTCAGTAGTATATTCAACAATGCCTTTAGGCAGTGCCTAGCATGCGATGGGCACTCAAAAATATTTCAGGGATGAAAAATGATAATCAAAAGTTTCTCCTACATTTCAGGGTATGGACTAGCCTGATTTCTAAAGCTATCAGCAAGCTGAGATTTTTGAGGCCTGCTTTTGAGTTACAAGATGCTATTCCAAGGGGGAGGAAAAAAAATCTCATGTTAAAGAATTATTAGACTTATATTAACATGGAAAATGCAGGCAGTTGTGGAGTGTGTTGTCTGCTGAATATGATATCAATTGAGGCCTTTTTCCAGTAGACTTTATTTTGCCCACACATTGGGATGCTTTTGGAAAAGGACATCAGGACTAGAGTCTGTAGGATAAAGTTTTTCCCTGTGGACAGCAGAGCAAATTCTCTATGTGCTCTTTGGAGCAAATTTGATCTAGAATTTTCTAGACCAGACTACAGGTAGAAATTTAAAGGAGTGTGAAACCAGCTCAGCCTTTCCAAAAGGTTTGAACCTTCCAAAAGGCTCAAAAAAGAACCTTTTTAAAAAACCAAATTCTCCAGATAAATCAATCCATTATCCTCTTTAATAAAACTTACTAAAAGGACCAACGCAAGTCTTTTATTAAAAGCCTCAGAAGAAAAGCAATCAGATGAGACTGGAAATATAGAATTACAAAGTGATAATCATCTGAATGTACAACGAAAGGGAAGAAGGAGCAAAGGTAACACTCAGAAATAATAAGACACGTGTTTTATAAGAAGGTGTGTTCCTACTTTTTAAGGTGTGTTCCTACTTTTTAAGCAGGGAAAGAATGAATAGAGAAGGAGCTGGGCGGGGGCGGGGGGGGCAGGATGCCAGAGATATTGACAACTGGAGAAACGTGGTCCACGGAGCTGGTGAAAGGATATTGTCCGACTGGAGAGGATGGCATCCACTCTTCATGTCCCTGCCCTGTGGTTTCCAAAGAGAAGCCAGGGCAGAAGCCACCAACATAGCGCTTTGGATGCTGGAAGTGTCACTGTGCTTTAAGCCTTGAGAGGCTGTGCTCACTTTAGATAATCACGGCCCCCCGAGGCTGAATTCGGCCTCTCTGGTTTGAACAGGGGAAGCCTCAATGGTCTGACTGTTACTGTCCAGCTTCCAGTGTGTGCAAGCCAAGCTGGGGCCTGAGACGGTGGTTCTGCGACGTTGGCCCCAAACCATAGGAGGGGCTGGCTACAGGCTCCCCCACCCACCCGCCGCCCATCATGAAATCATCGCATGGCTCTGAGCAACACTTAAGAGGGAGAGGATGCATATTTCCACAGCTGCATTCATCCTCTTTCTTCACATTGCTTGCCTAATTATGTTAATTTTTAAAATGTCACTATTTATACTCTTTCTCAACCCAGAAGAAATTTAAAGCAACTCATAAAACATGTATATCATGGCAACGTTCTGTTTTCTTTTCATTACAAATCAGAACCAGAGAAAATTAGAAGTGAAAGTCTAGCCTACACACGGTGTTCTAAAGAGTTCTCAACATTTAGCAGTCAACCTGGCTTTGTGTTAACCTTGCAGTCAGAGTGAAAAGAGAAGCAGAACCAGTTATAAGACTCTCACGTCTATGAGGAGAAAATATTTCAGTTCCTCGGGGAAAGCAAACGATTTCCTGGAATTCAGATCTGCAAAAATTTCCTCACACAGGGCTTCATATAGGAAATCATGAATAACGTACTGGAGAATATCTAAAACCTCGCCTCTACCGTGGGCTTGATGAAACTGTGGGTGGTGATACATCTTTAGGAAAATCAAGGGGAAACACTTCAGGTGAAACTGTCCTATCAGAAAAAAAGACAGTGTGGACCCCGTACATATCTTCCTTATAGTTCACTTTAATCGAAAAAGCTAGCTTTGACGATCTCAAGAAATGAATGAACTTAATCCCTCAAATATTCTTCCACATACATACATCTACAAAAGGAACTAACTTCATCATTCAACAAAATTTACTCGAAAACTTCTCGAAATTTACTTTACGAGACTTTCTCTCCTTCACTATTTTCATGGATTTTTTAAAATTTGTTTCTACTCAATATTTTTATTGAGTTAATTATTTAAAGTGCTCAGAACTTTTTTATTTGCCTGCTAATAATTACTATAAAAATGTATGTTAAAAGAAAAAGAGAGAAAAAGGACTTTTCCTATCATTTGGCAGGTGGAAGTGAGGGAGAAGATTGGATATAAATGGCAAATTAATTATAAATAAATAAAGTGAGTTGATTCGGATTATAGCCTCTCTAATAAGCATCTCCTATTTTTATGAATTTTCCTAAAACAGACTGAATATAAGCCCTTGACCATTATGATATGAGAATGTGGCATGAAAAATCTGGTAGGGGGGGATTATTATAATTTCTCATAGAGGAGGATTCAAAGTCTTTGAAATACCCAGGGAGATATCAGAGCCTTTTAAAATTTATTCTCCGGATGAACAGCTGGAATTTCAGAATTCATTACGACTGAGCTGGTCTTTCCTTTCAATCACCTTTTACATTTAAGTTTCTGTTCACAGACTGTGTCTAATTTATTGTTCAGCGCGTTGTGGGCACCCAATAATGCTCTACAATAACAAGGGGGAAATACTAAAAGGCATCTTTATCATATTTACTTCTGACCTCATCTCCTTTCCTTACTCTTGTAAAGTGATTTTAAAATTCCAGCAGAACATTACGATAAAAAGTGAATAGATTGTGAAAGCTTTCATGAAGTAAATTTCCTACATTTTTTACAAACAAATGATCCACACTTGTAGATAACCTATTTGTCTTCACAACAACAGATGTTCAGTAATATGACAAGGGAATATAACCAGGAAGTGATTATGAATTGGTGGAGAATGACCAGAAAGATGATCAAAAACAGACAGTTACAACCTGGGCCAAGTCAGACGAAATTGCGTCTCCTACCACTACCATTACTCCCATTATTTGCCTGTTCTCTGACGCTTTGGCTCCTGTCTTCTGCAATCACTGCCCACGTCAGGCTTGCTATTAAATACTCAGCAAAATAAAACAATTAATAGAGAAAAGGAAAAGTCCGTGAATTCATATCTGACTCAGGTTCAAGAATCAGGTAACTTATCTTTGCTCAAATTTCATGTTTCAGATACCTACTTTTCCCATGATTTATTTAGCTTTGGATGATAGCAAAATAGGGGATTATCAACACTAGACAAACACTCAAAAATGGATAAAATACCAATTTTAGGCCACATCAACACCTTCCGCAGGGTCACCTCGTTTCCACGTGGAATTTCCAGGAAGAACAGAGAGGCCCCATGAACATGTCCATCGAGGCACACCTACCCGCTTGCCGCTCTCCTCCTCCTGCGCCTTCCTGAACTCGTGCTCCAGGGAGCAGTCCAGCTCGCTGAAGAGCCCCACCTCCTCGCAGTTCTTCAGGAATCTCGTTGGGGTTGGAGTCTGATCTGAAATCAGAGGCCGAGCGATCACAAAGGGGTCTTTTCCTCCAAAGTTAGTGGCAAGTATGGACTGAATTCCCTAATGTCCTCTTCTCACCTGAATTAAGATGCCTACTAGCCACCCTCAATCTCTCAGCCCTTTGGATAACATGGCAATATGCAAGAAAATAAAACCATAAATGCCGAAGCAGGAATGGGATAGGCCACCAAAAGGCTGCAGTATGCCAGGGCTTGCCAAATGGCTCTCTGTACAACTTCAGGGAGGCCTGCCTTCCACTTCTCTGGACACTGTCATTTGAATATACATTGCAACATGTAGAATGTCCTTTTCCCCCCTTTTAAACAGGAAAAAAATGACTTAGCTAAAATCAGATCCCCCCAAATCTTCTAAGCCTATGTTAAGCCTGATTTCAGAGGGGCTAGAAGGAAAAAAGATTTTGTAAATTTTTATATCAATGAAAAGAAACAAACAGGCATCTTACTTCCTTTTTCCTAATGGGGAAAGGAAATTTAACAATTCTATCTCTCATTCTGAGAATCACAGAAGGATGATAAAAGGTTCCAAGTCAAACACATTCAGCTTTCATCCTTTAAAAATGTCATTATTAATTTTATTTTCCTTTGCTATAGCCAAAAGAATGTTCTGAGAATGCTCTTTAAAAGGAAAGGAATTCTTTCATAGTATTGACTTTCTAGAGAGCTTAGTATTTAAAAAACTGGAGGATCTGAAGCCATTATTTGTGGCTTAATATTTACACAATATTTGCAGTTTACAAAATATTTTCACACACATTTTCTAGGACTAGATCTCACAATATCCTAGAAGGTAAGTGGGATAGAAGTACAAGGCTGTAGTCAGTAAGGACTACTATCTTCCTTGCAAAAGTGTACTTGAGTTGACATGAATAAAATTGTGTAACCTTTTCTCAGAAACAGAAGATATAAGAACCAGAAAAGACAATGGTAGAAGCCTCATCATGCTAAATTTTTTCACACATAAGGAAAACCAAGGTCCAGAGTGTTAAACAGACTTGCTCAAGTACACGGCAGCAATATCAGGATTCTAACCAAGGACTCAGTGCTAGTTCCACTATATACATGTATTATTCTCACCTAAGCCTGTGGTAGGCACTGCTAAGTTAATCATGGCATTGACCTACACGCATTCTCAAAATTTCTTTCCGTGCAGCTAAGTCATCATGACTGGTTGACTAAAGAGTGTCCTCAGGTTGAAAAGAATTTGCCACACCTTCATTCTATTTATAAATTCCTATAAGAAACTAGAATTATATTGACTATTCTAAATCATATAGAGAGTAGTCAAACCCAGAAAATCAGTCAATTATCCCTTGAGATTCAAAGAATATCGTAATATCCATGGAGCAGAAAATGGCTTCCGTTTAACCCACCCTTCAGAGGCAATGTCTCTGGATTCCCTACGGGCAAGGGACTTTCTGCACCCAAACGAACGACTTGGATTCCCATGCAGCACAATCCCCATCTGCATTTCTGCCCCACTCTTAGCCTGATCTCCAAGATACTGAGCAACCTTTGCAGTCCATAGAGAATCTACCACAGATGATCACAAATTGGGCATTACAGATAAGAGATACGTGAAAGAGTCAGCTTTATTGCAAATGGTTTTACTAGTATACTAATTAAATTATTAAGATGCACATATACACCTATATATCCAATATATATATATACATGCATCTTTGTGTGTTTAAAGAAGACAAAATTAATATTTATGCAGGATTCTATAACTAACAAACATTTTCACCCACATTATCTAGACTCTAGGTCTCACATGATTCTAGGAGCTAAGCAGGGTAGATACTGTTTTAGGAATGAAGAAGTAAGCTTCCTTACACAAGGTCACACAATTTGCAACCATCTTATCACTAAGTTCTTTCTCACCTTCATGCACGATCCCCTTTCAATCTAAATCCACTGCTTTTGCCCTCCCAGATCCAAAGGGTTCAGTTGGGTGCGTAAAAGACAATTTTGATAATCCAGTCTAGATTTGAAAATGCTTTGACATTAGTGAAGTTCCCTGCATGGACCCGTCTTTCAAATAAATTTCTAACATTTTTATGCTTCTATAAATGCTAAAATCACCATCACAATAGGTTAGCTACTGTTTGTAGGCCAAATAAATATATGGCTATTTAAAGGACCGTCAATTGAGAACATTGAGTAATAGCTGGGCATTGGACAAACAGTACATAGTTAAGGGCTAGATAAAGTAGTTTTCTTAAAAGTTAGGTGTAAGTAGAAAAGGTCTGAGAGTAAAAATAAAAGCTCGTGTGTGTGTGTACATATCCTTTCATTTATGGGGTGCTTACAAGATGTCAGGCATGGTGCCAAGTGCTTTGCACACACCATCTCATCAATTTTCACAGCAACTTAGTAAAAATTATTCTTCTCATTTGACCTATAAGAAAACTGAGGCTTGCCCCATTTCCAATTTGGAAAGTTGAGTCACACAATTTTATTGGCGATAGATAATTCTAACAACTCTTGGTTCTTTTGAAATACATTGGCATCATTTATATCCCTCATATAGTAGAACTGCATCACAATCCTACCAACTCTCTCCTATCTCATGGGAACATTTTCACTATTAAAAAACCTGAAAAATGGCTCGGCGCCCATAGCACAGTAGTTACAGTGCAGGCCATGTACACCAAGGCTGGCAGGTTTGAACCCAGCCCAAGCCAGCTAAACAACAATGACAACTGCAGCAAAAAAAAAAAATAACTGGGCATTGTGGCAGGTGCCTGTAGTCCCAGCTACTTGGGAGGCTGAGGCAAGAGAATTGCTTAAGCTCAAGAGTTGGAGGTTACTGAGAGCTGTGATGCCGCAGCACTCTACTGAGGGTGACATAGTGAGACTATGTCTCAAAAAAAAAAAAACCTGAAAAAGCATCACATAAGACAGTTGAAATACTAGACCACTTGTCAGTAGTAATTGAGTTTACTCGGTTTTAATTTTCCTTTTATTCCTTTATGCTTTTGTGTTGGAGATTTAGAAGTTGAGGGCCATGATTCAAGGTAAAGAGGAATCATTCTGGCAGCCTCCGTGAGACTCCTGAACTCTAAGACAAGGTGATGAGATGGTCCATAAAATGAACTGAGACTAGCATGTGAGAGTCTAGGCCCCAGACAGCCCAGGCCCCTACATGAATAAAGGTGGTTGCAGGATGACACAGGATTGGCAATGACCTTGGCCCTTGTCAGTGACCACTTCAGCCACAGGGAAACAAAAGTTGTGAGGCCAGGGAGCAATGGACAGCAAAGACATGGTGCTGCTCCCCCCACTCCCCCAACCCAGAACAGAAGAACCAGAAAAAAGCCCCAAGGTGGTCACTGAATGTGATTTTCTTTGCTGTATAACATAGGTCAAGAAAAGCAAAGTAGATACCTATATGCCCATTTGGAGTAGATAAGGCACGCTAGCCCTAATTTTTAATTATTTTTCTTTTGGTGAATGAGCTATTCTTTCCAGGCACAACAGAAACCAGAAAATGGGGCTTAACTTTTGTTTTAATATTTATTAGAATTAATATCAGGTCTCCAGTTGTCTTTGATCTCACATGGTACCATTTCCAAGTAAGACAGGAAATGTGCAAACATTCAAAAAGGGGACAGCTAAATCTATCAGCTGCTTAAATAAAAGAGGCAGAATTTCTCAGCCACTTGAACACTTTGTCAAATAACTATTCCTCCTGAAATTAGACCTGAAGTTAGTGGGTAATATCCATGGCCATAAATTAAAATTCTTATAAATTATACCTTACTTAGAGCCAAGAGCATGCACCAGATAACTATGGCACCAGCCATTTCTATGTCCTAAATAATAATGGCCAATCTGACTGGTGGGTAATATCAAAGGCGTGTTCACTCAGTAATGACAGCAGGCACTCTGAGGATGCACAGGAAGTGGTTTTAAGAAGAACTCCCAGCTGAGATGATTGTTTAAGGTCTTCCACTCACCTTTTTTTAGAGCTTCAACTTCAATGAAGACCATCTGAATGACAGAAGGGGATAACCCCAAATTTCAAACTAAACTAAATCAAGTTTAAACTTCACCTGAGTTAAAATTTATAGTTGTTATTGCTTTTATAAATCTGAATTGGCTTTGCATAAACACTTGCGTGTTACCTTGTGGCAGAGAGTGTGCAAATGGCATGCCAGGTTCCCAGGAGCTCCAAATAACAGGAAAAAGTGCCAAGAGGAAATCTTACTCATTTCTACTATCTCCCATGTCCTCGGGGGCTTCTTACCAAACAAGAAGGATTGGCACCAAAAGGGATTAAAAAATTCCTTTGCAACATTTCTCATATTTCAGGAGCTGGTTCTTTTGCTAGGTCTGTTTCTTGAAAAAAGGGTGTGCCTTTTCATGGAATCACAGCCTCTGTAAATAGCTAGAAAAAGAATACTTACCATGTTGAGACCTAACCTGTATATCTACCCGGAAGGGTGCCATCAGGTTGGCCTGTGGTTTAGGAATTTACCCATCAGTTACATGATAACTGGGCAGAAGAATATATAGTTTAAAAGAAAAAACTCAGAAACCTTCCCATAAGCTCCCAATCTGTCTCATACAAACTGCTTCAGCCCAAACAAATATGATTATTCCAACATAAAACTAAATGACAAACACAAAGATAAATTTTGAAATTCTAAAAAAGTGTTTAGACTGCTCTACATTTAATAAGAGGTTGCTATTTATTCAGTTTCAGAGCTGCATTTGAGTTAAATTTGTCTGTTTCCTCTTCCTTGATGGTAAAAAGGTAACTCAACAAGTCATCAATTTAAAAAAAATGAAAAGAAAAGAAAAGCAGGAGGCTCATCATATAACAGAAAAGAATGTTAACTTCCTAAGCAAATTTTCTTTCCCACTGATCTGATATTCTTGACAGCAGTATCACTACAGGGCTATATAAAGTAACTTTACATATGGGTGTGAAATTGGCAGTGGCTAGAAATACTATAAAACCTCACTCATTCAGACTAGTTATAAAAGAGGTAAGTTTGAATTAGTGATAATTCTAATTACAGGGTATTTTTTAAAAGGAAATGCATATTTATTATTTGCATGACACAAATTCTACCACCACCATCACCCCCCAAAAAATGTAGCTTAGTGGAACTCCTCAAGAGAGGCATTCAAATCAATAGAAAAAGCATTGGAATTAGTGTATCTCCTTTAGTGAGAGTTAGGATTCTCTAAACAGGCATTTTTTTCCCTAGGTACTTTTTATATTCTTTTTATAATTACATTGATGTCCTAAATTTTTTGGCAAAAGCTTTCTTTAAAATATTCTTAGTCTCTATCAGAATTTTAATAGGGCCATAATTAAGAGAGTTTACATTTAAATGAATTTTAAAATATATAATCTTTTATAAGAGCAGTAATCTACGAGAACTCACAGAATTCCACAAATTATACATGAGCTTCTTTGTAATAAATGTGCCTTTTATTGACTGTGAATATACCCTAGGAGCGAGAGGACCTTCTCAGGAACACTGACCTTACTTTTCCCTGCATCCATCTAACAGGCAGGGCTACCCTGGGACAAATCAAGGCAAATCTATATAGACAGTAGCTGTGAAATGCTTAAAAACCATCGCAGCTGGGGTGATCCAGGTGAGTGCAAAGATGGGACACACCCTTATACTCTTGAACCATTTGCTGGAAATCATCTATTGCCAAGATAGAGAACTAGTGGGCAAGATGGTCTTGTGAGTGCCACTTAGAAAATGCTCTGTCAAGGACATCTCTTATGACATATACCCAGTTCTCTCCAGGTAATAGTGATTTAGATTAAATGAAACAGTATATCTTTGACACCTACACACAATCGACTAGATCAACTGTAGTCTACCCAAGTGTTCTAACAGTAGTCTAGCTACAATTTCAATTTGGCTGAGTAGGGCTAAGCTAACAAGAAGGGTTATTAACATGGTGAGACCAAGTCTCTACTGGCCAAGTGAAGCCAGGGATCCAGGGTGATTTCATTATCAAAAATAGCCCTAGGCTCAGCGCCTATGGCTCAACAGGCTAAGGTGCCAGCCACGTACACCTGAGCTGACGGGTTTGAATCCAGCCCAGCCCGCCAACCAACAATGACGGCTGCAACCAAAAAATGGCCAAGCGTTGTGGCGGGCTCCTGTAGTCCCAGTTACTTGGGAGGCGGAGGCAAGAGACTCACTTGAGCCCAGGAATTGGAGGTTGCTGTGAGCTGTGATGCTGCGGCACTCTATCCAGGGTGACAGCTTGAGGCTCTGTCTCAAAAAAAAAAATAGCCCTAAATAGAAGATAAAGCCTAATGTTTCCCCTTAGTCCTTAATTGCCTGAGTTCCCCTACACTGGTAGTCCCCTACACTGGTGGTCAAAAGGGACTAGTTTCCGGATGGAACACAGCTTGCAAGCCAGTTTTTCATTTATAAAAGAATACTGTAGAGAAAGTCCTTCAAAGTATTCAGGGAAATTATTCAAACTTCCATTTTGCTGGACAAGGTAGAAACATGGATGAAAAAAGTAGCAACTCCTATAAATGCCAATAGCCACGTACATTCTCTTTGTCACAGTGAATGTGGTCATTTGATTTTCAAACACAACTCTTTGCTCCTCACAATGCTAATATGTTTTAAGAAAAATCTCCTTCTTAAAACTTGGACTATTTTCTCCATTTGATAACTAGTAAAGAGACAAGCCAATAATAAAAGAAAAGCCAGTTCATAGATTTACATCCAAACATAAATCTAAGATCAAAAGATGTATTTAATATGTGCAGCTTGCCAAATCTGGGTGTAGAGTAAGAAAATTACAGACAGGGACTTCGGCAAACTACTTATCTTCTTGATCTTGTGTCCTCATATTATAAAAAAAGTGGCAAGGATTAAATGACCTAATATATATAAAGCACAGGCACAGTGATGGACACGGGGCAGGCAATGAATGGGAGCCAGTATTGTTGCCACACTGTCCTCTGGTGCAAGCCATCTCCACCACCCTCTGCTCCATAAAGATCCAGTGAATTTACATAGTGGGAAGTTACTATATATCTTTACTATCAATTGAATTGCAAAAAACAGGTGTGAGCCGTGTGTGCGGGGGATGGGGAGGGGGGATAGGGATTGACTTACTTATTTAGTTATTTAGTTTTTTAAAAAGTACATTCCAATGCATTCTAAAAAGAATTTGAGTGAGATATGCCATCTTCTCTCTGGCTTCTCCCTTAAAATACCCAAGGATTAATGAGTAGAATTTCTAGCACACAGCCATGAGCAACAGATTTGGCATCTGTGATTATTTGGTACAAATGTTCTACCTCACTGAATCACATTCTTTCTTTCTCTATGGTGAGAATTGGGTTTAGAGTCTGGAACTAGAGATGGACCCTGATTCTAGATCGAATCCAGGGCCACCGTTGGGTTTTGAAGGACTATCTTGTCGTGTATGTTAAATGCTCCCTGGTAGACGGTGAGTGCTGAGAATCTGACAAGGAAGATGGAGCGAGAAATCCCCATCTCATTCTCTCTCCACAGGGAAGAATAAACTTGACTATCCAAAAATTTATAGGGGAGAAGGAGAAAAGAGGGAGAAAAAGTCATGTGCTCCAATTAAGATTTTTTTTTATCAGAATTAGTATTTGGTATATTATTTGTTTGTTCAGCTATAAATAAAGTTGCACTTTAATTACCTTACCATTCTGGGTTTTTTCTTATACAGAATCTGGGAACCCTATAAAGTGAGGGTGGGGATGTTTAACAGGGCAAGATTTGAGAATTCCTGGGTACCTAAGCATAATTCCGTTAAAGTAGACCCAGATACCATCCTCTTTTCCTCTACACTAAATGTGGCCTTGATTTTCAAACCCAAACAGATGGTGTCATGTAACAGCGGGTAATTTTGAAAGCTGTGTGCTGACGTAGGTTGTCCTCTACACATTCCTATTTCAAACATGGCACTTAAAAACCTTCTTTAGCACAACTTCCCTCACCATGAAATTATCTTTCATCAGACAATAGTACCAGCTGAAGGGAAAGACTCATGTCCATCATCACTTTAGGACTACAGACATGTACCACATGGGACAAATAAGGATGGGAAGACCCAGGCAGGAAACGGTAAGTCTTTGCCTGCAGAACCCAATGCCTTCATCCCCATTTGTGGCCCTACCCTATTCCTTTAGAATAAGGGGTTTATGTTTACTGTCTATCCAGAAGATCAGCCTCCTTTTAACAGAACATCAAGGCTTCACTTTTAATACCCTACCTGTGGCATGTCAAAAATAGTTTACAATGACTTCTTAGTAGTAAACTCTAAAACTCCAGCCTAAATGAAGTGAACCTTATGGCAAAGCTATGAAATTAGTTTCGATCTTTCAACCCTTTGGAAACGTATTATTGAAGAGTATTATCTATGACATCTTAATACATTCCCTAACTACAATATTTATAACTAAAGATAAAGTAATTTTCCAAACTAAAGGTTACCCAGATTATTCTAAAGTTTTTCATGTAAATAACTATCACATTTTATCTTCCTCTTATATGTCAATTCCCAAATCATCTGAAATAAAGTTTTCTGTAATTGAATATTGCTTGGGGAAAAATGGTCTAAGAGGAACATGAAGATTTTTGCCCTGATGTTCTTTGATTTAAGATTTGATTGATAAAATTTTTATTCTAATTGTTACTATATTTCAAGTCAAGTAAAATCATACATCTTTATGACAGGCCACAAAATAGGCTTAAAGTAAATAAATTTTTTCTTTTTTGTGTGTATGTATGTGTGTGTGTGTGTGTTGCAGTTTGGGGCCAGGACCGGTTGTGAACCCGCTACCTCAAGCATATGAGGCTGACATCCTACTCCTTGAGTCACAGGCACCACCCCATTTTTTTTTTTTTTTTTGAGACAGAGTTTCACTATGTCACCCTTGGTAGAGTGCAGTGGCATCACAGCTCACAACAATCTCAAACTCTTGCGCTTAAGCAATTCTCACACCTCAGTCTCCCATGTGGGAGGTGGGAACTATAGGCACCCACCACAACACCCGGCTATTTTTTGGTTGTAGTTGTCATGGTTGTTTGGCAGGCCCGGGCTGGGTTCGAACCTGTCAGCTCCAGTGTAAGTGACTGGCGCCACCCTAGCCACTGAGTTACAAGCGCTGAGTCATAAATAAAATTTGAATGAACATATTTTTGTTTTCTAGGACCAGAAGGCTTTAATGTCAGTTCTACCGATCTTTATAAGGAACAAAGTTTTCTATTAAATATGACAGAAAGACATATGATAAAAGATACTAAAATCTCAAGATACTAAAACACATCATGGATAGTATGACAAAAATAATTACAAACATATTTGACTGATGAACCTATTTTAATAAAAGTAGAATGTGAAGCTTTTGATAAATCAAATTTAAATAAACCAAGCCATGAATAAATAAAATCTTCAGTCATATGTGTAAATGCCACCTAATGTGTTAAAACTATCATTATGGGAAATAAGGCTTGAGAAAAACGAATATTAGAGTATTTTCTCGTGGAGAAAAAAGTAAAAACACCCAATAGATCCCTATTCCCCTGTGGACAATGTTGGAATATTACACAGAGCACAAAGTAACAGAGTGGAACTGAAGAGCTCCGCACTCCCTTCCAACAAGAAAGTTCTGTGAAACGACAAACACACAAAGTGTGTAGCAAACTTTAAACTTCAGCACTTCATGTCATTGGGAGTATGGAATGGTCTCACACCAACTTCACCACAAAACATGAGAAGGCAAAAGAAAATATGTCAATATATCCTTCATCTATTCATGTTGTTTTTCCTCGTGTTTATTTCTCCAATCAGATTGTCACCTAAAAATTAGAGTTACTTTTCTCCTTTGCACACCCTGTGATGGGCACCAACAACGTCAAACTAATAAGGATCTGGTAAGAAGAACTGCAAAACTACGAGAGACTAATCAATAAAGACCAGTTCGGGGCAATAGAAGGAGAAATGCTTCACCCCTCATTTTCACACATCTCCAGGTGTTTTTCTTCAGACCTTCAGAAGGGGCCCCTTTCAGGCCACCCTAGCAGCCTACCTGAGAGACTGTGTTCTGGTGCTTACCAGGCACCCCATTTTAGGGATCCACTTTGGGAAAAATAAAGAAAAAATGTATGCATTTAAATACTGGGGATTGCAAAGTCTATAGCCTCGCTACTTATGTATCTGTGTCGACTGTTGAACCATAAAGTTATACTACGTGTGACTCTACAGAACCTACAAGAACAAGCCATCCTTCCTAATCCTTCTAGCTTTTAGAGTTCTTACAAATTTGAGTTTCTGCGTCTCTATCAACTTCAGGAATGAAAACTGTTACTAAAGAACCAGCTCATTCTAGATATAACAACAACAAAAGCCAGCGGGGAGAGGTGGTCAGTGGTAGGTAGAAAGAAAGGCAGATTCTGATTCTTCTAAACCACAGCATGTCTACACTATCAAGTCACCGGTGCAGTTAAAAAGACACGTGGAGGGTGGTGCCAGAGGCTCAGCGAGTAGGGCGCCGGCCCCATATACCAAAGTTGGCGGGTTCAAACCCAGCCTCGACCGAACTGCAAAAACAGAAAAATAGCCGGACGCTGTGGCAGGCGCCTGTAGTCCCAGCTACTTGGGAGGCTGAGGCAAGAGAATCACCTAAACCCAGGAGCTGGAGGTTGCTGTGAGCAGTGTGACGCCACGGCACTCCACCAAGGGCGATAAAGTGAGACTCTGTCTCTACTAAAAAAAAAAAAAAAAAGACACGTGGACAGCTCTGGCACTGGGAGTGTCCTGGATGGAGCCTCCAGGCTGGCCATGCAGCAGCCATGTACAAGTCAGTAGGTGCGGGGCACAGAGTCAAGGGTCCTCATGCTTTTTGCCCTGTCTTGCAAGCCTGGGAAAAACACTGCACCACCTTGCCTTTCCTTCTCTATTAGTGACAGAAGGGCCGTAACTGCCCATTTGACCAAACTCTTAGACGATATACTAATAATAGTGAAAATAAAATATTTGAAAAACTAAAATGTCATAGAAATGCTAAATATGACTGTCCTGCCAGGGCAGTGGGTTTCTCTTCTGGTATCATTTTTTAAAATGTTCAGAGATACATCATCTCTTTCGTGATTCCAGGAAGACGTGGGCTTAGGCGAAATATTTCTGGCCTAAGAAATATAGCAAGAAATTATTTGATTACCCTGCTAGGGTTTATGACACACTTTCTCTCATATTTTTTTCATTGGATCTTCACGGTAAGCCTATAAAATAGGTTGGGCACATACAATCACTCCCATTTCTGGGAAAAGAAACTGAGTCTCCAGAAGGGTTAGCAGCTGGCTCAGGGTCAAGTAAGGTAGAACCCAAGCTAGAGTTCAGGCCCTCACACCTGTCTCTACACTCTCTCTAATTAACTGCACTACCTCTCAAAATGGGAGGGAATGGTAACTCCTTGATGGGTTTATTACTATTATCAATTTTGGCTCACATGTTCTGAGCGCTTGCTATGTTTCCCTGCTTTATCTTATTTGATCTCACACTCATGAGGCAGGTCCTGTCTCCTAAAGACACCTTCACTGGCCATCTCAATCTATAAAGAGAGTTCCCTCTACTAAAGTTGCACAGCGTTTTTCTCCTCACGGTACCCATTTGATAAGCATCATGGATGATCGTGATGTCTCCTAGAACAGGAAAAGTACCAAGCGTTACATTTCCCATGGCACTGGGAGCAGTGTGCTGTGCATTACAGATCGCAGTTAACATCTGCTGCTCCAGTGATTACAGGTATGTGATTTTTAAAACAACTTACATGGAACCAAGTGTCGTAGTAATAAATATTTCACATGCCAGAAAATGAGAAATTGCAGCTCTTCAATTATTTGGGTGAACATTAGCTGATTACAGTCTATCAGCTACACCTTAGAAATGTGTATTTTCAAGGCACAGAATTTGCCAGTGGAAATGAGCCCACCAAAAGAAGAATGAAGTATGTTATTTCTTTGCCTGACGGCTTCTTACCTGATAACATATTGTCTGTTTTTATTGAGGGAAACTTTAAAGTCATTTCGTGTTTGTGCCTGTGAATCATCAGATGATCCTCTGTTGGGAAGCGCTGTCAGACAAATAGAAAAAAAAGGGAGGGGAGAAGAAGAGCTATTCAGTTTTGTAAAACATATTTCGCATCATAGAGAAAATGATTTATTCGGCATTGCAAATACAACAGGCAAAACAAAAACTCCGTTCCAAAAGAGTATGAAAGCCTGAGTAAGGAGAGTTATAAGCTTTTTTTGTGCGAGCAAATGTGCTGGGGTGTTCCTTTGAATGACACCCAATAGATGTATCATAATTTCCATTACCGTTTACCAAAGGAGTTTACTACAGTACAGAAAAATCTGGCTGAGTACTAATCATAATAACTAGGAGATCTCTGCCTTCTCTCATTCTCTGACTCCCTACACTGTCCCTTTTTTAAAAGGTCTCTACTTCTTAGGTAGTCCCTGGATATATTATCCAGGGCTGATTATCAGGAAGCTACATATTTCTCAGGAACTAGAGGTTTGCACTGGAGGGGAGACGTTATACTCCATGTTTAGTCAAAAGATGAAACAGGAAGATGTAGATGAACAACACTGAAGGTATTAAAGTAACATGTGCACAAAAAATACGCTGTGTCCTAACAGCTAGCTAGTGTAGGTAGCTTCCATATGTATATATAAAAAGTGTTTAAACGAATGTGTATTCGTGGTCACAAGGAATAACTAGTAATGGCAACAAAATTTTAAATTTCCCATTTCTTCTTATACCCATGGGAAAAGCATGTCAAATGCAGGAAAGTGAATTTAGACATGAATAGCACTGGAATTTTGCAAAATCATTGGAATTCTCCTCTAGTGGTTATGTTTTAAATGACAATGTAAAATTAAGTCTACAACATGAAAAGTATGCTAGGAGTACTCTATGAATTAACCCAAGGCAGGAGAAATGCATGGCAAAGGAAAAGAACATCAATTCATCTCAGACTTTGGCAAAGTATCAAATGCCGTGCTTAATTATTTGCCATATATATCTACAAATATATATCATCAAATATGTATAGCATGTTTCTGTTTATGAACACCTTGCCCACCCACTATCTGATTTTTTGTAATTATACATATGATTTTACAGTACTATGACAAGTAATTTTTAATGCTCTACACTCTGTACAGTGTAGTAAACCAGTATTTTATTTCTAATTTTCAGAGAATGATATTATGGTTGTCAAATATTTTCTGCCGTCTGACTTTTCTGGTCACATGGTAATATTGAATTTGGGGGGGCCTCTTGTGATTGGGTAAAGCCATGTGACTAGTTCTGCCCATTGAGTAATGAATGAGTGAAAGTGACATGTGACTCAGAGGTGAGCATCTAACTCCTGGTAGAAGACCTCTAGCATACCCCTTTCCCCATCTGTTAAGCATGGAAACACATAATATTGGAAATAGTGGCCACTCAATTATCCTAAATCTCCGAAGGATTATGAGGAGCATTTCTGAATTCTAAAGGATTATGAAGAACTTCCTGCCAATCTACAATCCAAATGTATCATTGGGAAATAGAAATAAGCTTTGTGATTTTAAACCACTGAAGCTTTGGGGTAATTTGTTGTTACAGCAATTCCTAACCTAACCTGACTCAGACTGATATGTTTGTAATAACTGAATTTAACAGAGCATCTGCTTTATCAAAATCAAATGAAAATAAAACAAAGAACAATAAATTCTGCTGAACATTTCCAAATCTTTGACAATTTAGAAAATCGTTCAGAGCCTCCCAGTTCCTTAGGAAATTCAACATAAATTTCACTTACTTTGTATACTATGGTAGAAATCTTCTCTGCAAATAGTATAGATTTGCATTAATGAAAACAGTCTGAAATGTATGAAATATTCCAAAGGTGGTTCTTTGTATTAATATTGCTTTTGTCTATGAAGAGCACAGAATTTGAAAAGCACGGTAATTATGCCAGATTTCTGAATATACAGAAGTTTGTTATACATGACATGTGTTTTTTGCTGCTAGCTCATCTCTTCTTGGTCTTCTATGACATTGTTTAATGACTGCATCAAATATGTGACATTACCATGTGTAAGTTGAAGACAGGGTTAAATTTCCTAGTCTTTCTGTCAAAAGCTTTATTATAATCTGGGGGCCGGGATATGTAAATAACATGGTAATATTCTTCATTTCTTATCTAAAAGCTATTTTTGAACTCCATAAAATAATAGCCTAAAATAGAATATTAATCAGAATACTTCTTAAATAATAGTAATTTCCATAATACCACATATTAACTATAATTACCCTCCAAATGAAACAATATACAAAATCACTGTGACATCTGTGATTTTTTAAAACATTAGATAAGAAAATAACAACAAAATGTAAGTAAATAATCAAAATGTACGGTCTGCAATAGATATAGAGTTGAGAGACCACTGAAACTCAGGACACGGCTAATGCAGAGGGCAAAGGAAGATTGAAATTAACACTGGACTCTGTGAGATCAGAAAGAGCAAGAGAAGCTTATTTTTCTCATTACTTCTGAGACAAAAACAATGTCTTAGAAACTATAACAGAAAAATTTTTTAAACCCTCCCAAGTATTGTAGGCCATTCCTGATAGAGCAAAGTTTCTTTCCAATGAAAGACAAGGAAAAAAAAATCTTTCCATTATCCCAATGCAATACAAGCGCCGATAATTTCCATTCATTCCACCCTCCAATTCCCAGCCATCCTTTCTTGTCTGTGCAAGTTCCCAGTCTATGGACAGCCCTGAAGTAAATGTCATGATTTACTGACTTGACTAATAAAACAACACCCCCCCAGGAGACCCTGAGATGACTGCAACATTTTAATTCTATCACCTCTTCAAGTGAATGAGAGACATATTTTTAAAATAGCTTGTCAAGAAAAAAAAAGAAACACATTAAATGCAGATATTAAGTTTTAGATGCATCTTCATGTTTAAATTTGCAGAGAGGGAAGCATGGAATTAGATATGTAAATTCTAATTTCCATATCTGTCCTACTTTTCCCTCAGTCCACTCGGCCTTTTCAAGGAAATGACCTGCTCCTTTGCCCAAAAGTTCAAGGTCAACACAACCTTGAACATTTACTACACCCTCCACCTCAGAATTTGTGTGATTTTCTTGCCCCTCTTTCTATCCCTCCTTTCACAGAAGAATTAGCAGCCCTGCTCCTCTGCAGGATTCTGCACACCCCAAACCTTCTGGGGACTGACCCTGCGAGCCAGCAGGCTCACTCCTTTCCTCTCACTGGTTTCTTGCCCTTGACTAAATCCAGCTTGGCTGTCCTTTAATTTTAAAAAAGCTGCTTCCATCTCAGGCTACCATTATATCACTCTGCTTCCTGTCACTGCCTGGTCTCCTGAAAGAGTCCTCTGTGCTTGCCACCCCCACTTCCTTACCACCCACTTGCTCATTAATCCCTTGCAATCTGGCCTCCACCCTGCTCCCCTCTCATAGGTCGCTGGCAAGCACCTACCTGCCAAACCCAACAGCCTCTGCTCAGTCCTCCGACTAGCCCAGCTCTACAGGCCTGACACCAGTGACCACATGTCTGTGGCATTTATTTATCTTCTGTCTGATGCCAAAAAGGAGAAAAGATGGCTTACAGCAATACATAAAAAAACTTGGGAGGGCATCAATCGGAAGTAAGTGACCCCAGAACAGAAGGGATCCAGAAAGACGTAAGGCTAAAGCCAAAATACAAACCAGTCATTCTCAACCAGGGACCATGTTAGCTTCCCAGGAGGTATTTGGCAATGTCTGGAAACATTCTGGGCTGTTGAAACTGGGGAGTGCTATTGGGATCTCACAGGTAGAGCCCAGGGATGCCGCTAAACATCAATGACCAGGGCAGCCTTTCATGACAAAGAATCATCCAGCCCAAAGTGATACTGGTGCCAAGCTGGGGAAATCCTGCCGTCCGGTCCAATGACCTATGTGCAGCTCTCTTCTGATTTACCTAAGTATCAGATACGGCTAATGACTCATTCCTTGAACTTCTCTTCTCTTTGTCATTTACGGCGCTGGACATTGCTGAGAATCCTTCCTCTCCCTGAATCCTCTCTTGCCTTTGCTGGGTATTCTGAGGACCCCATTCCATTAACTGTCCCTTCCTTGGAGGAGCCTCCCAGATACCTCTCCAAATAAAGTAACGCCTTAGATGATACTCTTCAAAGCAGCCCATGGTCTTCTTTTATGGAAAGTTGCAATTGACTAATCAGAGGATTAGTTGATGAACTGATTACAAATTTGATGCCTAAGCTCTGTGAGGCTCTGTGAGGACAGGGACACAGACGTCTTGTGCACTGCTGTTTTCCCAGGTCACCCAGAGTGCCTGGCACAAAATAGGCTCCCAAATGTGTTGAGTGACAAGAACTGAATAAAACTTAATGTCACATTTTCACAGCCAAACCAAAGCAAACCACTCAAATTATCTGATTCCCTTTGTCTATCTAAACTTCTCTTTAAAGAAACTGGCAGAGAATCAGTTTTACCTTAGGAACTAAGTTTTCATTTAGTTGCCTTAGGAACTTAGTAAAGCAACATTCTGCATTCATAATGGACAGTCCTGGTCTAGCAGGATTCTTCCCAGTTACTTATCAACCTATTTGTGTTTTCCTAGCATTTCCTGCTTTAGAATGACCTTCAAAACAGTTTCCTTCTAAATAATTTTCTCTACTGCTTTTCTCATTTATAAGTTGGAAGTAAACATTGATACCAAAGCCCCTGGTAAAACTTCAAGAACATTGGCAAAGGACTCTGCTTACTCAGTTGATGTCTGGTAACCCCAGCGACAATGTCTTATGTTTCTACGGCTTCTTCCCTCCAGGAGGCTCCTGGAATCCTCCATAAACTCACTGGGAAGGTAGAATAAGAAGCATCCTCCGTGGGCATCAACTTCCATCTGACTCCCAGGCATTGCTCCACATTATACCATCACCCCCACCACATACCCAGGTATGGGTGCTCCATTCCCTAGATACTACTAGGCGGTTTGGGGAACAAGTAGAACTACCCACACTGAAGAGATGCCTGTGATCTGGAAGAAGACCTGAGCATGAGAGCAACCACAGCAGGTCATTTTCCCATGAGTGGAACATGGAGATACTCAAAAGGGTCAAGGGTAAAAAAATCACAGTCAAGTTCCAAAGGCAAAATGCAAAGCTCTAATGTTAGGTGATGAATGTTTCTAATTTCTTTCAAAGAGCTAAGATCCAGTATAATAGTAGTAGTAGCTACAGCAGCTGTAGTAACAACAGAGGACATTAGCTGAGCACTCACTTGTGCAGACCTGATGCTAAATGCTCTCCAGGTAGTATCTCTCTAACTCCCACTCTAATTCCTTTTATTGGGAGCCACTGAAGTCTAAAGGATTTAATCCAGCACAGCACAGATCCCCACATCCCTTAAAGTTCAGATACATCGGGACTTGCCATTATTCCAGGGGCTATTATAAAAGTAAGCACCCTTTCTCTCCCTTTCTGAAATGACAGCCTTGCATATCTGGTGAGTAGGACATATCTGTTTTGCTTCAGGGGTTGAGAAGCTATGGGTGGAAATGTCCAACACTGTTATATTTTCAGGGGTATGAGCAAAACAGTTCAAACTGTTCAAGGGGATATAGTACCAATGAAAATGGCAATGATCGTGCTAATGATACTGAAGGGATTTGGATAGGATCTTGGAAAAGAAGACAAGCTCAGGGCAAGTGCGGGAAGGGAGGTGCATTTGCCGCCTGCCAGAGCGCAAGGATCCACACTCACCTGGGAGCAGCCTGGGGCACTGCAGACAAACGGCCTCTCCTGCTCCAGATTCATCTTGGATTCCTCATAGATCTGAAGGATCAGAGGGGAAGGGAGGAAGGAAAACAGAAATCCATGAATATCTCCTGCTTCTACCTGGAAACATGAGACTGAGCCAAACATTGACAGGTATGCACACAGGCCCTGCTGGGTGGAAGTTCCTTACGCTCCCCTGGAGCTGTGCTCCTACTGTGCTTTCCTGGGTGTATATGGACTTTACTTTGAAGAACACTGCCACAGAGTTTTCACAGCAGAAATCCTGCCTCGCGAGTGCTGTTACCAGGTTCTTGCACCTGCTCAGGAAGATTGAATCCTTGTTCAGTTCTGCTGAGTGGTTAGGGCAGTGAGGGCAGGGACAGCCAGGTAATCCTCAGTGTGCAGGTCACCCTTCAACAGCACATCAAACGATACACCCACAGTCAGCCCAGAGCTCATCAGCATCGCCCAGGGGTGCAAAAGTAGCTCCAGGACCAGTTTACCAGACAATTCTGAACCACGGCTTAAATTCCCTTTCATCTCAGGCATACAAACATGCCTCAAAAAATTATCTCAGTTATGTGGGAATAAATAGAAATCAAAAAATGCAAAAAGAAAAATTACCTTGGATATTTCGTTAATTTGGTTTTATAAGATGATTTGACATTAATATTGGATTATGGCTGCTGCCCCTCTGATCTAGATAAATTATCCAGAATAAGAAGGTAGCTTTAAAGAGAACAGCTTTATATTAAAATCAAACTTATGTTAAATTATACCTACATAGTCTTTTCATAGGTAGCAGTTCAGTTTTAAGATGCATTCATTAGGCAAAAATTGAATGTAATCAAAATACCTTTGCGAATCCTCCCCAAAGCCAATAAAAGTACAGTCTACATGGTTTTGTGGTTACCGATCCATACACTAACATAATTTCTTAAACAATCATCAGAGGTACTCTATAAATTAAAATAACACAATTTAAATAGTTTCTAAAACATACTCCTTTATGAAAATTTTAGAGCTGCATTTATGTAAGTTACACATGCTGCTAATGGTTCGTGGCTCTATTACCTAATTAAAACATACTGCTTTTACTCTAATCACAGGAAGCAATTTGCTTCTTTAAAATGCTGCTTGTAAGCTCCCATCTATCCGGTCCAAGGTAGGGGTATAGGGCACATCTCCTACCTGATGGACTCAACTACAACTGGGACTTTGCCTCACAAACACAAGCAATGTGCCCTAATTGTATATACCCTTATGTTACTCCAGAATAATAAAATGTAAAACATAAAATAAAATTAATGAAATAATAAAATGCTACACTACTTGTAGGTGATACCAAAATGACTCCAGAGTCAGGTGTGCCCCTGAAGAGGGCACTCTTCTGAGAGTCATGGAAGCGTCACCCTTTGCCTGAAGGAAGCTTTATCTTGCAGCCGAAACCAATTCTACAGTACTTGGTATATCACTACACTTCCCCTTGCCCTGGAAACACTGTTTCTGACATATATTCTTTAGGAAAATACACACATACAAACTTTTACTTTTCTGAAGCACAAAGTGTTTAAAAGATGTGCCTTAAATAACACCGTGAGTCAGTTATTAAAAAACAAATGGGAAAATGTATTGCAAATCCTCTTCAAACCACTATTCCTCCTCACCCTGCACTTTCCCAGAGCGATACCCTTTTCTCTCTCCATTTGAAGTGACTTCCCACTGGCCATTCACCAATACAGCGATAAACATTATTTTACATCTTTTGTGTATTACACATATTGTTGAAACTCTTTGGCTGTATTATATTTAGAGGGAAGAAAGACACAAACACCCTTGGGATCTTTCTGCTTGCCTGCGCCCTGCGGAAAGGAGCAATTTACACAACTCCTTATCTCTCCTCGTGTGCTTGGTTCTGCCACCACTAAGCACAGAGCATCCCTTCCGAGTCTCAAAAATAAAGGGTGACTTTCAAGCAGAGAAAATGATTTCAATCTAAGATAGAATGAACAACCGAGTAAATTGAGTTATCCATTAATTAAATGGGCCTTGTTTTTCTAGTAAATTTTTGTAAATGCTTTCCTGGAACTTCTCTGCCTCTGTAACCTTTGTCGGCTCGATCGTTGCCAGATCATTTAGTTGTTTCATGTCTCAGTGTCCCCTTCTTGACAAGAGGGGTCTGAATATCAACCTTCGGCCCCTCCACTCCTGTGTCACGCTAGTCCACTATGGGCCCCGTAGGACATTCTCAAATTATGAAGAAAAGTCTGTGTTCCTACATGTGTGTGTTTGGAGATAGAAGGAGGTTTTGTGAACAAGCATTACTGGAACCTCATACTGTGGGACAAAATGAGTTAGTTTTAACAAAATGGAGTCAGTTTGGTTCTTTCAATACTAATATTAAATAGTCTCTATTTATAAAATTATAAAATGTAAATGATTGCCTTAATTGCCTAAAGTGAGTCTTTCTTGGATACCATTTGCGAGGTTTTTAGCCAGGTGCAGTGGCTCACGCCTATAATCCTAGCACTCCAGGAGGCTGAGGTGGGAGGATCTCTTGAGCTCAGGAGTTCAAGATCACCTTGAGCAAGAACAAGACTCCGTGTCTACTAAAAATAGAAAAAAAATAGCCAGGCATTGTGGCGGGTGCCTGTAGCCCCAGCTACTTGGAGGCTGAGGGAAGAGGATCACTTGAAACCAGGAGTTTGAGGTTGCTGCGAGCTGGGCTGATGCCATAGCACTCTAGCCTGGAGCATCAGAGTGAGAAACTCAAATTTAAAAAAAGCTTTTATTGCTAGTATAAGGAAAGAGTGCCACTCTTACTAAGCAACATTAAGACTGCATGGCAGAAAAATGGGAAAGTTCCATATGTACACATTAATGGCGTACATCTGAAAGTAGTAATTAATACTAATAATTAGATTAACATCCAAGCAATGGAAGTGATCAAGACTGGAAGTGCTGCTGGTAAAGGTTTAAAGGGATTCACCAACGAGCCAAAGTGAAGAAACAGATTGGCCAAGCCCAGACACTTAAATAAGAAGAGAAAGTATTTTTCTACCATAATCACAACTGTACCCCAAACCCTGGTCAACCAAAATACTGACTTTCCCCAGAAATTCAGGCCCATAATGCTAAGGCTTTAGCAATTCTATTTGATATCAACATTGGCAGCTTTATCTTAATTATCGGTTACAAGTTGCATATGAGCTGGAGCAAATACCTTGGTTTGTACTATAATGCTGGGCCTTGGAGACAGAACAAGGTTCAGCCATGTAAGTTTTACTCTATTTTATGGAGCTTTCATTGATGTGGATGTAGCGTTTACAGGAACATGATCAATCTACTTTAATATCCACTAACATGTGTCAGTAAAAGAAATCATGCCTCTGGTAATACAATTTGAGACATATAGAATCTGTCCTCAAAATGTTTAGTCACCAATAGGTTTTACTGAGTTACTATTGTCATTTTACTATTTTCTTTCTAAACACAAATGAGTCTGTATCAATTTATTCCATACTATGGATCCTTGGACCAAATATGTTTTGGCAACACGGAATGAAAGTCTTAAGCTGAAATGGCAGTTGCTAAAATAAAATAAGTTCTGAGTGATTAACAAGGTCCAAGGTGAGTGGGTGTGTATACATGTGTGCAAACCGACTGCTATGGTTTGAGGCTCTGCAGTTCCCACATTTAGCCCTCTGCAAACAGCACCCCCTTGCTAATCCCTTTCTGTGTAGGTGTTTGCAATAGTTTCCTTAAGTGGTACCGCTCTGACACGTAGGGTTCATTACTTTTATCAGCTAGTATGATCTGGTCTAATAATGTATTAGTCAAGAGCCATGGTTTATTTTAATGGTCTATTATTATGGTTCTTTTCTAGCATATATTGTAATAATTATTCTCTCAAATAGATCCCACTAAAGCCCTGCACAGATTCTTTTATCATCCATCAAGTGGGGGCAAATTGCTCAGACAGATTTTAGCTAGGTTGTGCTACATTTTGTCCTCAGAACTCAGGCCCGTCCTCTCCTTTCCCATTCAGTTGTTTCATGGGCTGGCATTTTTTTTTAAGAACCAAGTTTTGCTTGGCAACCGCCATACCCCGGTCTCCAGTATGGAGAGCTTTACATAGTAGGCGTTCAATAAATATTTGTGGAATGGATAATGATCCTGAATCATCGCAATAAACTTCTCCAAACAGCTTGCCTGTGCTCTACTCCTGAGGCAGTGGTTTTCAACCCCTTTTGCCCAGAATCAAGTTTTCTGCGAGAAAAGAGGTTGTGTGGTTCTGTTCCCAGTATGGCCAGAAAAGAAACCTCCCCAGATTGAACGTAAAAAAGCCAAAGTTGCTTTCGGTGCAATTAGGTAAAACTAGTTTTCATTAAATTTCACAGGTAAATGTATGAATTCATTATAAATTGTCTGTTAATATTGCCGTAGACATTGACACCACTAAAGTCCAATCTATGAACCATGTGTGGGCTGCATATGAGCCCCATGGAGCACGCTTTAAAAAACACTAAAGGATCCCATTACTTCGGTTAGACACAACCATAATTGTGACAGGTGCCAACTCATCATTTAATAGTTTCTAAATAGTACTCATTTTCATTCCTCTTTCCCAAATTCAGATTCAATGCTCAATTAGAACAAATGCCTCGTGAATCTAATCTCGCTTAAAATTTTTGAAAAACAACAAAAAATACCCTAATAACAAACCCTCCCAGTACACAAAGTGAGTTGAGGTTTTTCATAGTTGACAAGGAGATGACAGGCTTGATTTACAATTCAAACGCTCAATTGTCACTGGATTCCTCTGGCCTAGCAAAGAGCAAGAATCTCTCTCATTGTTCAGGGTTTGACCCCACAAATTCCTGGTCTAAAATGGGAAATCGTCCACAATGGCCGATGCAATCCATTCAAACGCTTTGCCAGCCACTTAGGGATCCACTTGAATTACTATTTCATGAGAGACAAACACTACAAACAGCAAAAGCTGCTAAAAAACTCGGATAGTCTACACTATATAGTTTAAATATCTGTTTTAAATGTAAGAGTTAAACTGAGCCCAGAGGGGGAAAAGACTGATCTCAACTGGTTTGCAATATTCAGCCAAGAGTGATGCTTCCCTGTCTGAATCACAAGAATCCCTTACTGATCCTTCTCCGGGCAACATCATACTCTGATCCTGTGCAATGGCACAGGTTTCCTCCAAGCACAGCCAACAGATTTATACGGTGATACGGGATTTGGAATAACAAGGCGCTAAAAGTGCCATTCTGATCTGAAACCCTGGCATGTGCTTTTATAAATACTGAAAATTATGGGCACATTAACCCTGCAAACTGAAATTTTAAGTATCAGTGAACACCAAGAGTAATATCGATATGTCCCTGTCATCTCTGACATTGCTAACCTAGATATGAAGGCATCCTCGATCAGAAAGCCAGACTTCAATTGGAATAGTGACATTAACATCTGTCAGCATTTACTGCCCTCCTATGAGTGCGGAAAGAGCCTTGTTGGCAAGACTCACACAAAGCAGACCTTACTCCCTTGTGGAGCTCACTAAAGTGTTCTTAAAGAGAAGCCTGGTCCTTCCAGAAGGGCCACGGACAGCTGACAAACAGGAGCATCTTGAGTCACTCCCACTGGGATGACCCCCCGGAGCAATGCTGCTTTCTTTTAGGGAACAAACTTCGTTTATTAATTAAATTAGTTATGGGCACAGTCAATTTGTGCCTTGAAATTCTGAAAAAAAGCTAATACTTCTCAACATGTTGATCAGAAGGACAAGGAGCCACACACAATAACAATGCAACACATTCACCAAAACACACTCCAAATATATTTTATTCTAAGATGCCTGTTCTAAGAGGTCTCTGTCTCAGCTCTTAGGATTCTGAGCTTCAGGGGTGGGATAGGGAACATCTTCATGGATAGGGAACATCTTTTAAGGAATGGAATAATAATATTTAACTGCAGTGTTATGTGTTAAGTTCAGACCTTCCAGGGGAGGCTTCTGGCTATAAACTTGCCAAGAACACACAAGTTCTGGGGAAATTTTCACTTGTCAGGGACGGTCCCACTCTTGGTCTTGCTCCCTAGTAAATCCCTGGTTTGAAAAGATGTTCTCCTTTCAACACGAGGATACAAGAAGTTTCCTCCCACATATCAATAGCTGGTGGAAGGGATTTATATTCTCAATTTGGGGCTGACTTTCTTCCAGAGGGACAGTGTACCTTTCATTAACTTATTTGCTCATCTGTAAAACAGGACCATTCAAAGAGGCATGATTTGAAAACTTAACTAATGGAAACTAAGTGCAAAAGAAGAGAACAGTCAGTCCTTTGGGTTACAAATATCTTTATATTGCAAAAATATCATAGCTTCAAATAGAAAAACAAACACCCTTGAATTTAAGTGCAAGAAAATCAATTCTTTTGTGAGTGTGATTCGTATCTTTCTGTGTTTCTCTGTGTGTCTGACTTCCTCTTGTCTTTCTGTGTGTATCTTCTTTCTCTAAAACTTGTCACTTTATAAATCTATTTCTCCGGCTGTCCCATTCTCGGACCCTCTTTGTGTGTCTCTCTCACACACACCCATTTTATCAGTTGTGTTCTTACTAGCTTTACTGGTAAAAAGATCTAGTAGGCTTGTTTCCTGCTGCAGTGTTATTCTTGAAGTGGGCTGCAGTCAGAATCTGAATTTCATTGGGCTATTATTATTTGCAGCTGTGTGACCTTTTTAACCCTGCTTTAAAAGTGACATTTCAGCCCTCAAGCTTGAAATGCCTGAATGCTGTAAGGTTTTCAAACCAGAGATTTACACAGAGAGCAAGACCAAGAGCGGGACAGTCTCTCACAAGTGAAAATTTCCCCAGAACTCGGTGTGAATGGCTCGTGTTCTTGGGAAGTTTATAGCCAGAAGTCTCCCCTGGAAGGCCTGAACTTGACACATAATACTGGTTAAATATGAGTTTTCCGTTCCTTAAAAGATGTTCCCTATCCCCTGGTATCCCCGAAGCTCAGAATCCTAAGACCTGAAACCCAGACCTCTTTGGGATTGGGTTACACATCGGATCATGCTTAGGGACCATCAAAAGTTCCCTTCGAAGGAGGCCCACTGTTCCCAGGAGGAAGGATTTCCAAAAGGCTTTGGTCTCTGGCAAGTAACCCGGGTCTTACTCCCTGAAGGAGGCTCTAACAGGAGAGAGTGCTGGGGGTGCACGTCCTCTCACATACTTGTGCAGAGCTCTGTGGTTTTATTTATGTGGCGTTTATGTGTATATAGAAAAACATTCCAGTGGGATTGGGGTTTTCATATGGTAGATTCCTTTTTTTTTTTTTTTTTTAAGTTTTCCATATGTTTCTTTAGATATGAGGACTTTTTTCAAAGTTTCTGGCTAATTCCGACTTTTGTTTCACATAATCCCGCCTTATAACTTTCCTATCTGTGGGTTCAATAGTTGAGAACACACTTGGTAAGCACCAGCACACGGTGTCAGCGGTGGCGCGTGGAATTAAGTCACTGGTTGGATGTAAGCTACACACAGGGCCTGTCCCCCTTCCTGCTCCCATCTGGTACAATACATTTTTTGCAGAACACATCACATCTCCAGGAAAAGCTTACTTGATGTGTGTTGTGGTTAACAAAACACTCGTGTAGAGATTCTCAGGTTTTAAGGGAAATAGTGAATGTAACCAAATCACTTGCCTTCTTTCTAATGGGACTGAACACAACCTCAGAAAACATGCTAAAAGGTGGCAAACTCCATTCCTTTCTACCTGCTCACTTCATAAACAAAAAGGAAAGAAAAGAAAAGAAAATGAGAATCAGAGGGGGCCAGAGGTTTGGGCGGACATTGTCATCATTACCTTTCCAAAAATCCTTCAGAAGTGTAATTCAAAATAATTGCCCGTTCAACTCCTCAGAGGAAAAACTATATCACCAAAGAAATTAAATGCAAGATTGGGTATAGTCTTCATACTGATCTAACGCAGCTTGGCTTTTAGAAAATCCAAGAAAAACAGTCAGCAGTACAATTTTTTTTCTTTTTTGCCCTACTATAGTAAAATTTGCTTTTTTTGAATTATAACACATTTCCAAATGAGACTTCTCTGTCTCCAGCTAAGTCTTAGTGTATTTTCAGTGTATTTGATTTTTAAAATATTTTATGAGAAATGAATATTTTCATGTATTCTGAAAATTCACAACTTTTTAGTCTTGATTTTCTTTTCACCCAGCAAGTGATTTCTATTGGGTAAAGTTATTTTCTTGGTGTCTTTATTCTAGGTACAAGATAATCTAGCTTCTAAATATCTTTGCATCTCCAACAACAATATATGTTTAGCTCATCCAATGTATGGGCCGAAGTAATACTCAAAACATCTGAGAATGTTTATCTATGCTACAAAATGTGAGACTGTACATAAAACCCAGTGGTGCCTAAGCCAAACCACTCTGCTTTCAGAAGGACTGGGAAGAGACCTTTTCATTTCACTATAAAAACTTAACGATTACTATTACTAACTTACTATTGGAAGACATTTGAGAATGATGGTACCAAATTGGGTCCTTTTTTCTTTTGACTCCAGTAGAAAGTTGGAGCACTGCCAGGTTGTATTCTAAAGTGCCAAAAGGTGTCTTAGGGCCTGTGATAACTCACAGTGTCAGCTGAACACGGTGTAAAGATATACCTGAAGACTTGATTCAGATTCCTAACACAGCCTGTTTCAAATTTCCAGCATGTGAATGTCTGGCTGTACTAGCAGGTCACTTAGAGGCCGTCTTAAGGCAAAAATCTTAGGTCATCCAGTGATTCTGTCATTATTCTCTGAAGGTTCTCTTTCTAAATATTAGTCAAAGGCACATTTTCATCTGCCTTCCTAGAGAAGCCGTCACTTCCTCGCGTGCCCCAGTGGGACATGGGGGTCACCCTCACTGGCATTTAGTGGGTGGGGGCCGGGGATCAGGAGCATCCCGCGATGTGCAGAATCCTGATCCAACAGCCAACAGTGTGGCTTTTGCAAGAATTAACCACAGCACGAAGCCCACAGCTTCCTGGCCCACAGCATCCCCTGGGTTTAAGGTGAAAGGCAGGTGGGAATAAGGCACCAGGAAGGGAGAGACAATAAAGCAGCAGCACATATGGGGGACGGAAACGCAAGTGAGGACCCAAGGCACACCCCCTCTTTATACTTTTCAAAGAGCTCTGAAAAGCTCCGCCAAAGCTAAGCTTAGGACGAGCCCAGATTCAACGCCAATTTAAATTCTATGAATATTCAAAAAAGTATGTGAAATTATCACTCCCTCTCAGAGTGAGGGAGGGCTGGGGTCTGCTGCAACCTTTAGCGGAGCATAAGCATACCTGTCCAGGCTCAATTCATAGAGGAGACAGATGACTAAGCTCACATAAACTAGAGTGGATTTCTTTCTAGGTAAGTGATCTGGTTCGGCCACCTCCAGCCCCCACTGTACAGATAACTCATCACACCCCTGTTGACTCAACAGTAGCAAAAGAAATCACTGGCAAAGTAAAAATATGTCTCCTGCTCAGATGCCGTCTCACTGTGATAACTGTCTTGTTTATGTTATTACTAAGAGGACAGCCCCAATGTATAGAGCGTGTTCTCCTTTCTCTCTCTTTTTTTTAACTTAAGTAGAAAATACCACGAACTTTAAAATTTTGCCTTAATGTTGCCAGGACCATTAGCCATCAGCTCATGAACTACACGGTTGGAGAACATTTGCCTCCCTAACCAGCGTCTCAGTAAGAAAGCTTAATAAGCCAAGAAGAACAAAAACTACACACATACATATGCACGTATATGTCATGTTTTTTCTTATGACCTAAGTTGTATTATTAAGTAGATTTTATATATATATATATAAAATAAATAAACATGTGTATATATTCACACACTTTATAGAGATTATTTCACCCCGATAATCACACCTACCTCCTAATGTAACATGAGGAGGATATTGATCTCATAAAGAAGCAACATAAAACAACCCAGGACCCTTCTCTGCACAAGCTTCGTCATTGTTCGGGATCATGACACTTGTTATTTTGAAAGCACAGAAATAAGCTGTTTCTGAGGATCTCTCAGTGCTTCCATGGACTGGAAAAGTCCTCCACGTCTTTCTCAACTTCCTATTAAACAAAAGAGTCACTCACCAAAGCCTCCAGATCCACTAAAACATCCTGGAAAAAGCACATGGAAAGGAAAGGCCTTCTCCTTGAACCCACCACCCACGAGAGGTTAACACTGACCCAGACTCCAATTCATCAAAAGATCTGCGCCATTCATAAACAAACGCAGGGCCAGCTCCTATCATCCCTCAGGGCTTCAGCCCCCAAACAACAGCACCATTTTGAGTCGACACATGAAAAAGGGAAGGGGGGTTTTTTGAATGCCTCCACTCTCCAAAACCTAGAAACCCTTCCTGAGCCTGAATGCAGCCTCTTTGCTCAGAGGGAGTAGGACAAACTCTGGGAAACACCCTGAACATAGATCCTTCTAACAGAGAAAGGGGCGCACAAGCCCCTGAGGGACACTGGCAGGCAGGAGGCTTGTTAGACAATCTCTGTTGAAAGGCTAACAAAAGGCGGCGGGAAGAGGAGAGCCCCCATGTGCACACAGGTGTTCAGAGAGGGACTTTGGGGACTCTTCATGGGGCACTGTTCACAGGCTGCTTCAGGGAAAGTGGCCTGTGGACAGTGATTGATTACCCGTCCCGCTGAACTTGTTCAAAGGCGGTTCAATTTGGTCATGCTTGGGGGTAGGATCAGAAAATGTGGACAGTGGCCTCATTCATTCATTTTTTCCTTGCATAGTCACTGAGCACCTTCCATGCATGAGGCTCCATGCCAGGAGAATGAAGGCTCGGCAAAAATATTCTCTGTCCTCTGAGCACTGACTGTCCAGCGGGGAAGTGGGATGTGCCTAGATTTCGATCATGTAAGGTAGGATTTTAAAGACTATAAGGTGGTTTTAGCAAAGCGCTTGGAGGCTCAGGGGCCATGAGAAAGCAAGACTGTTTCATTAACTACATCAAATGCCATCCTTTCACAGCTAAATATTTCTCATAGTAAGATGCCAATTTAAGGTGCACACACGGACACACGCAGACAACCCTCAGAGCAATTTGTAATTGTATTAAAAGGAATTTTTTTCAATTTGTTTTTAAATTTAGAATTTATTTTGCTTTTAATGCTAGTAAGTATGACTGCATTTATCTGTGGGAAAACTAACATTGTGGCCAGAAGAACAGATGTGATGTTAGAAAATAAACAATTAAATCTCAGCTCCCCTCTTCACTAGTTGTGTGATCTAAATCAAGTTACTTAACTTCTGTGAACATTATTTTTGTCCTATAAAAAGTGACTACATACAATATTGGCATTATCTGACTCACAGGGATGTCAGAATCGAATGGAATGATACTTGGGAGAGCACTCTATGAACTGTAAAGTGCCATGGAATGTTGACTACTGTCTTTATTATACAGTCAGTAGAGACATAGAAATATACATAGATATAAATGTCAGGTGCAGGGTGCTCAATGGCACAGAGTTCCATACACACCTGATGGCAGGTGTCAAGAGATTGAAGATTCCAAATGATGTCAGGGATGGGGATCTTTAAAGAGATCCTGACTTCTACTATTCTTTGACAATCCAGCAATTATCAAGTAAATCTTCATCTACTAGCTTTTTACTTGAAAGCTACCAAATGGAATTTTTTTTCTTTTCTTTTCTTTTCTTTTTGACTTCTAATTGAGATGTGAGAAAGACTTTGGAGTCAGATCTATGTTCAAACCCCTGCTCTGCTACACACCAGCCAATCTATAATTTAGGTAGACTTGTTTATTTTTCATTCCAGTGTTGAGCTCTTCTAAAACAAAGACAATAATACTTACTTTTCACAGTTGTCATAAAAGTTAAATAACTGCCAACCTCCAAGTTTAACAGGTCACGTGAGCCTGGGATAAAATGTGTCTAGTGAAGGCTGAGTAAGACACTGGGATAAGCTGAGAAACTCAGTCTTCTGTTCAGCTGCAGATTTAGGCTTACCTGGAGGCATTAGAAATAAGACTAATATAGATTATCACACTTTCTCTACATCTACCCTCCCCTTGGGCTATCAAAAAAGAAATCAGATCTTCCTTTCATTAGCACACTTCTCGTTAGCAAATTATATTTTCTTTATCATCTTAACACTTATTTTCCTTATTTATTTTTCTTTTCTTTCTCTCCTTTTTATTCTCCAAGCATCCTATGTAATATTTAACTTAAAAAATACTTCTGAATAGGCATGAAGAGTTAGTTATCTGGGGGGGGAATAAAAAAGGAAATCATAGCATAATCCATGACGTGGTCATTTCAACCTCTTGAGGAAATAGAGCAATGACATCTTAATGACAGCCACATTTCCTAATCTAGAGGACTGGAGAGTTAAAGATGATTAGTCTGGGACCTCTGTCCCTAAAAGCAGGTCACTTTCCAATGTAAAAAGGCCTCTACACATGGAAAACCTAACAGATTTTGAGTTCTTTAATGCTTGGGAGTAGTCAAAATTTGATTTAATGAAAACATGCCTCCCACACACCATCAAACCCTATGTGTCGGGGATTTTTAATCTCAGAAAAGCATTTTCCATCAAGGCTGAAAGAAGGCCTTGATTGATATAGCTTTGATTTATCTTCTCCACTAAGTGCCTCTGTAGGGAACGCAACAGGGTAAAGCAGTTAGAATATGGGTCAGAATGGCAAAATTCCCAGTTCTTTCCAAAGCCCTCCGTTTTCCCATCCTCCTTTCTGATACTGACATCAAAGGACATCTGGTATTCACAAAGTGATATGGTTATTTAAATAGTGACATCAAGTTCACGTCGGTAGAACGCTTCAAAGACCCTGAACACAAATCGTTAAGTAACAGGATCATCATTATTTCCGCATCTGTCCTCTACTGTTTCCGAAGAAACAGAAACAACCACTTACACAAACACACACACACGAAATCCTCCGGACACCCAAGTTAACCAATGTCTGCTTTCTTCCCAAACCGCCAAGCAGCCAGTCACCAGGCAAAACAGGTCCAGCGCCAGGCAAGGAAAACATGTTATTTTTCTGGGCAAGCCTTAACTTCACTGCCTACAAGACACAGCCCCACGGGGCACATCCCACACATGGGGCGATTAAGACGCCCGTCTGCCATTTGAAACCAATAGTTACCAGTCAACGCCCGTGGAAAGTGAGGTCAGGATTCACCAGCAGATACCCTGAAGTCCAAGCTCTTTTATTCTTGAGCTTTTCTACACAGACCAGTCCTGACATCCCAAGCAATCCCTGCAATCCCTCTCCTCCTGATAATACTCAAAGAAAGGTCCACAAGGAGCATCAGAGCGTCCCCTCTCCACAGAGTCTCATCCTCAGCAGCCCAACACCCGCAGGCTTCTCCAAGGCAGAGAGGTTGCTCAGTGTCCCGGCTGGACGCCCTGGGAAACAGGCTCCTCGGTGAGCCAAGGTGAGGAAAAGAAAGCAAACAACAAAAGCCGCCTTCAGATGCTGTCAGGAGCCAAACCCCACGGTGCGCCCCAGAGCACACGTTCGAAATCTTCAAAGTGCAAGGGAGGCTCCCTGCCACGGGCCAGGGTCATGGACCCAAAGGTGACAATGAACCACTCCCAAGAACATCTGGCCAAATAAGCTGTGCTCTAGGCCTTTCCAGACGTGGGACGGCAGCCTTTGTCTTCACTTGCCGTCTGACCTCGGATCCCTGCCCCGGTTGGGCTGCTTCACTGCAGACGTCAGAGCACAAAACTCACCGGCACAAGCGCAGTTCAGGGTCAGGGTTTTCAAGGCACCTGGAAGAGCCGCTCTCTTCCCGTTTTCCCGTCTTCCAGCGCCCCTGTCCCTACAGAGCCTACTTTACATCAGAAAGAGACAAAAAGCAAAATAAGTCAAAAGAGTGATGAGAAAAACAACCACACATTTTCGAAAGTCCACTGAAAGAGATGACGAGCAGCTAAGACAGAGAGGTGGCCAAGGACACGTGGGAGGGGGGCTGGGCTCCAGGAGGAAGCAGGAGAGGGTGGCCCAGGCGAGGGGCTGGCAAAGGCCAGCGCTCGGGTGTCCGAGGGACTGAAGGACAGCCAGTGAGGCTGGAAGGTAGCAGACAGGAAGAGAGGGGCCCCAGGTAGAAGACAGGCACAGGCAGGCCTCAAATCAGCCAGGAGTAGGGTTGACTTCGAGCGCACAGAGAAGCTCTGGAGAATTCTAGGCTGAGGAGAGAGATCGTCTCTGCTCCTCTGACCCCACGTGAACTGTTTGGATCAGAACTCACTTTGGGGCTGTTGTGAGGGTTAAAAGCGTCCCAGGATGAGGACAGAGGCTGACTCGGAGCGCTGCTCACCTTCTCATAAATTAAACCACACAGCCCAATTCACGCATAAATAGATATTTAGACTTCCTCCGAATCTAAGAATGTTGTCCCTGTAACATAGCTGACACAGGCCAGCAATGTGACAGTCTAAAAACCAGGCTTGGGATCAGTTCTTACAGTCATCCCTGCAACTATAGCTGGAGCTCACACGGCTGGGTTTTGAACCACAGCTGTGTGGCCTTGGGGAGATAACTTCTCTGTGCACATTTCCTCGTCTATAAATGGAGATAATACCGACTTCCGAGGCTTGTTTTGAGGGTTGAATGAGTGTATACACACATCCACATACAGTCCATAGAATAATTTCTGGTACATGGTAAAAATATAATACATATTAGTCATAAGTATAATGATAACTACCTTCCTCCTATCAGAAGAGGCACTGATTTACCTTTCTAACAAGACTTTCAAGCCTATTGAATCCCATATAAACAAATTTAAGATGATCTGGACTACTATTTGCTTTGTTTGCTTTCACTATTAAACGCCCTATTTAAATCATTCTTCTAAGTGAAATATCACAAAAATGAAGAAACACACACTTACTCAGTACCAAATGAGAACTAATCGATCAACACTTAGCCGCACTTAAGGAAGTAAATCTCAATGAAAATCAAGCCGGGAGGAGGGCAGGGGAAATCCACACCCATTGGGTACAGCGCGGCCTCTTAAGAGTGAAGGGCACACTTAGAACTTGGACTCAACCTGTACAAAACAAAATACGTAAACAAAATATTTATACCTAATATTCTGAAATTTTAAAAATGATTAAAAGAACATCTTTGTTGGGGCGAAAAGTGTATAAAATATATCTTTTATCTTTCAATAAGTTAGATTTGTTTCGGTTTTGGTTTGCTTTTTAGAACGAACTAATTATTTTAATGTAAAGACTTAATTTATCCACTGAATGTTTGTCGAGAAAACATTAATAATTGATACATCATATTTTATATCATTGTGATTTTATATTTAAGAAATCTTAAAGGATACATTCCAAAATATTAACAAATTAGTGGTGGTAACAGCAGGGCAATTATACATTTTTCATGTGCATCTATATTTTCTATTTATTCTATCATAAACATTGATTGTATACGAAATAAACCAAAAACTCAATGTAAGATAAATGGAAGTATGTGATGATGGCAGACATGAGATGGGAGTCTGCAGGGACCCCATTGCCCTTTGCAGCTGACCATCTGTTTTCTCTTGGACAAATCTCTAAATCTCTTTGAATTTTGTTTTTTCTCTTTTGTAACAGTTCTTTTCATACAGTCATGTGGTAAAGATTGAAAAAGGTATGTGGTATACGTAATGAATACTCAACAAATCACAGCTCTGTAGTACTAAGATGTAGTCTTTACGATATCTTTCAGTAATTTGGCTGTGTGACTTTATATAAGTCACTTAACCTCTCTGTGCCTCCATTTCCTTACATCTTCTTATAATAGGGTTAGGGTTAGTAATATGTAAGGATTAAAGGAGTTAACATCTGTAAACAATTGAAAACAGTGCCTGGCACATGGTTAGTGCAATGTAACTGCCAGATCTTATTACTATTATGAAATCTGAATGTAAAACTTCTGAAAAGCATATGGTTCCATAATCATGTAAACATGGTTTATTTTCTGGTAACGAAAAATAACAAGCAAGAATAGTATGGCATTTTAGTATCATTTGTTGGCAGAGACATTAACTTTTATTCATGTATGAACTCATGTTTATGTGGCAAAAAAAAATTCAAGATCCTAATTTTAAAAATTTGTTTCCATATATTTAAGCACAAGCTATAATTTCAGAACTACCCAGCAAACTCTTAATTGCCTGAGCTAATTTCTCCAATGAACATTTTCTTTGCCATCTTTCTGTCTTCTGCATTGTTCCCCAGAATACAACAGGATTTAGCAAGTCTGCACACACGTTTTCAGAGTATGCAATCACACAGCAAGGCAGGTACACACCAAAGGCCCAAGTGGTCCACTTACTATCAAACACAACTTGTATTAGAGGCACATCTTGCCTAGAACCATGCTAGGTATTGGAAAGATATAAATGAAAACAAAATGACATACCTTCCAAGAGATAACAAAGAAGTTGAAAGCATGGGATTTTTGAGTTCGATTTCCATCCCATATCTCTGCTGTTTACTGTTAAGATCTACAGGACCTTAAGGCAGCAGTTCTCAACCTGCAGGTCGCAACCCCTTTGTAACTATGAAAATACATCGGGGCATTAGGAAGGTTGAGAACCACTGCCGTAAGGCAAACTCCTTCCATTGTGTTGGAAGCTTTCCTATCTTCTAATAAACTATCATCTGTTGCTTCTTTAAAAAAAAAAAAAAAAGACCTACTTGACCTTGGATATGCTACTTCATTTCTCCAAACTTCAGTTTCTTAGTCTTCAAAAGAGGAAGAATAATAGTAACAACTATTACATCAGTTTATTGTGAAGACGGAATGAGAAACTACCTGTCTAGAATTTAGCACATGGTAAGTCTGCAATAAATACTAGCTACTGTTAAGTGACCTTAAAGGGAAGCAGCACACGCTGATAGGCACACGTCTCTGTTTGAAAGTGAGACTGAGTCTCAAGGCAGACTCTGAGGGCACAGAAGGGGGAGTGATCTTATTTACCTGAAGGAGTGAGAATTTAAGAAGATGAATTAGGCTGTTATTCTTCATACCTCCTGTTTCCCCGCTCCACTGCCTGCCCCACTATTGTCTATGATCCTTGGTTAAGCAGCTTTGCTTTTGTCTCAGGCAAATAAGACCCCATGCCCCATGTCTGGTCCCCGACCCCGTCCAAGCCTTCCCTCACTCTCGTACACTGAGACGGTCAAGCTTGTCCTATTCAATCACATATCAGATGCTTTATTCTATTTGACAACATAGCAAAGAACTTAGCACCCAAGTGCAGCCAGAAGACCTACAGTGATGGTGAACTTGCTCCTGCAGGGGATTGGGCAGGCAGGCAGGCTCTGGTCCTGCCTTTTGGAAGCAGCCTGGAGCAAGCAAAGTCCACCCCAGAAATAAGCCGAGCACCTTCTGTCCCTGGCTTACCTGCCACCGCAGTGTGCAGGCCTCGTTTTTATTCTACTGGGAAGCTCTCCCACAAAGCAACTCAGGACTTCTGTTTAGGAGATGGGGCACTGCTTCGCTCTGTCCCTGGGTCTGCTCTAGCCAACAGCTCCTTACGTACTAGTCATTGCATTAAACTGCTCCTCAGAGAACCGCGAACTGACCTTCTAAGGCCACTTGCCTGTCGTCATTTGTTGTCATTGTTTATTCCTCCTCACAGGGCACTGAGGCTCATCTCCCTGTAACCTGCTGTTTTGAGCCTGTTCCCTCCGGGGCCCCTCCTGAAGAAGCGTAAACTTTCTTTCACGTGGCAGAGTTTCAGGAACCTGCAGGCAGCCCAAAACTGCTGTGCATGGTTCAATCTGCTCTTGGACAACCAAACACCTCCAGTTCCTTCTGCTTCCCTTGGGATGGTCTTTGGTTAATCCCACCTCCTTCTCAGGATGTGCCCTGGCCAGCTTGAGATGGGCATCCTAATGACCCTTCCCTGATAAGAGGACGGTTCCACTGGCTGGGCTTCCTCTGCCCTTCCAGATCCATTCTCTGTTCCTCTCTGCCCTGCTCTAGAGGGCTGCCTTCTACCAAAGGCTCCTCTGCACTCCCTCAGGCGGGGCTGCAGGGGGAGCAGTCACATGTCCACTCCCTACAGTGATGCCGGGCCAAGGGCAGCAGGGGCTGCATGTCTCCAGACACTACGGGTAGCCCCTCTCCCACACCGCCCTCCCTCCCCTGTGGGTCTTTCTGTGGCCACCTGTCCATTTGGCCCAGGGTTGGGAAGGCTCATTGCTGTGCCTGTCCCTGGTTAGTCTGCCCATTGTTACATTTTCTTCAGTTACCCCTTGGAGTGTGCCATCTGTTTCTGCAGGGACCCTTGCTGGTACTGTAGTTTATGCCATCAAGTTCATATGCCTAGAACTATGTGGCCACTCGGGGTTCCAGCTCACAGCCCAGACTAGCAAGGGTTTTGCCCTAGGAGCTCTGCGGGATATGGATTCCACCGAAGAGTCAATAGAACAAATAGATATTGTCTGACCATCACTGCAGCAGCTCTCAGAGTCCAGACTCTGCTCCTGAACAGAGAAGAGTCAGACCACTCAGGGCACATTTGCAATGACATGGAGGGACTTGTTTGGAAATGTTTCCTGGTTGGAAGGAAATATTGATCTTGAGATATCAAAAACCAAATCAGAAAGAAGGAAGGGAAGGCAAGTAAGATTCATTGCTGTTTGCATAGCCCTCACCACAACCTTAATGAAAAAGTCTTTATTATCCCCAGTTTAGAGATGAGAACATTTGAGGTGAACAACTTTCCCAAGGCCCCAGCGAACAAGTGGGAGCCAGGAACCAAACACATCTGCCAACTCCGATGCCTGCAGGCTTTCCACCACCCTAAACACTTTTTTTCTTTCCAGACTGAAACTTTCCCAAAACAATCAGTGAAAATTTCCTCATAGCTGATGACGGAAATGATAATATCTTGAGGAACATGACCATCCCCAATTTTCATGAAGTACAAATCAAGCTAAAAACCTGAGCACATGTTTCCCCCTAGTCATACACTTAGGATAAAAGTGATCAGGTAATAACTAGATGGGCTTTGCTAGAAAGACCACAAGAGAAACGTAAGTACTTACTTATGTTAGTAACGCTTTTTCTAAGTGAAGGTGCTATTATGCCCTTCAGGTCTGTTTTTATTTCATTTCTCCAGTTTAGCTGGGTCTGGCTTCTCTGCGCCCTTATTTTGACTGTTTGTGCCCCAGCGAGATGCTGCAGGTTCTGTGAAATCACTGCCTTTGCAGCTGCGCTCACTGCATTGCAAAGAGTCCAGAGAAATAGTCTCTCTGCTTCCTTTTTAAAACCTGACAGTCACACCTTCTACACTTCAAAGCTGCTGACATAAATGGGCACTCAAGCAAAAGATTATTCATTCAGTGGCCTTTTCCATACGGGGAAAGAAAAAATAGCCATTAGTGAACCTTGGTAGAGTTTCACAGTTTACAAAGCCATTTTCCATACATTAATTTAATTTCGTTCTTGGAATGATTTATGGCATGGTTGTATTTTTCCCCCTCATTTTGTAGATGATGAACCTGAGATTTAGACAAGGAAAGTAATGTGACTAAGGTCACACCATCAGTAAAAGGCAGATCAGACCCTCTGCCCCCAGCTACTGTGCTATTCACTGAACAGCACAGAACCACAAATTTTCTAGTGTGGGATGGTTCTAAGTGCCTATGGGTCCTGATAATACATTAGTGATACAAATACAGGAATGTTGCTCTAGAAGACTCTAAGTCCTAGGGGCTACTTCCAAAGATAGGGGGCAACCCGTCCTGTCACCTTAGAGGCTGGAGAAACTGCATGAAGCACCTGTCCAGCACCTGCTGCCCTGAACCCAGCTCCAAACTCCTCTACACTGCACCCCTTGCCCGAGCTCCTAGCATGCCCCAAGATCTAAGCTCAAAGTAGTTTCTAGGAAACAAATTGGGGAAATTCAAAATAATGTCCTTACTCTCTACCCATGGAACAGCTACTGTAGTATCGTGCTTCCCAGAGCTTACCTGCCTAAAGCTGGAAGAGTCCTCCCATCCGTCCCCTGCCCATCATATCCTCAGACCTCCTAATGGCTTGTATAAAGGGGCAGCTTCCAATTTTGTTTTCCCGCAAGGCAAGAACAGCTTGGTGAGGATGGGATTAAATATCCCCACCAAGGGACTCTCCTCTAAGTGTCCAGGTTACCTGGGTGCAATTATCAGCCCCATCGTGAACCAACTGTATAATCATATGTTGATCATATGATTATAGGAGGTGCCTTTCCAGAACATAGAAGGCACCTCAAAGAGCCGTCATGATACACACAACATGTGCAAGGATTAGCAAAATGTCCAGCACATAGTAAGAACTCTGTAACAGTTATTATTCTCACAAGAACTGCCCCCACAACTGCACAGCTGTGTCTTGCAGAAGTTCTCATATTAGTATTTTCCAAAAGTTTAACAGCCCTTTTTTATCATAACTTGAAACAAAAAAAAAAATTAGACATAGTATGAACTATATGTGAACAAGTTAGATAATCTAGATGAAAAGGATGAATTCCTAGAAAGATACAAACCACCGAAGATGACTCAAGAATAAATAGAAAAATCCAAATAAACCTGTAACCAACGAGGCTGAGTTAGTAAAACACACACACAACTGCACACAAAGGAAAGCTCAAAGCCAGATGGCTTCACTACTGAATTCTACCAAACAGTTAAAGAACACCAACAGTTAACAAACTCTTACGAAAAATAGAGAAAACAATTTCCAACTTATCCTGAAGCCATACTGACGTTAATGCCAACAACAGAAAAGGCGATCACAGGAAGGAAAATGTAAATCAATATTTCTTACGAATATAGGGGTAAACTTCAACAATGCACTAGCAAGCTGAATGTAGCAGCATATATAAAGGATTACATACTATGGTCATGTGGAATTTATCCCAGGAATATAATGTTGGTTTAGCATCAGAAAAACAATCAATATAATATACAATATTATTAGAATAAACCAAAAAAACCACATCATCATTTTCACAGACACAGAAAAAGCACTGACAAAATCCAGCAGACTTTCATGACGAAACACTAAAAAATGTTAGGAATAGAAGGGAATTTCCCCTACCTCAAGAAAGCTATCTGCAAAAGACACAAAGACAAACGACATCAACAACCACCAAAAATAAAAAATAAAAATAAAACCCACAGCTAGCATCATTTGTTATGGTGAAAGACTAAATGAACAATCAGAAAAAGAAATTAAGAAAACAATTTTATTTACAGTAAACATCAAAACAATAAAATATTTGTGAATAAATCTACCAAAAAAACACATGATTTGTACATGAAAACAAAATATCACTAAAAAATTAAAGAATACTTAACATAGGAATGATATTCGTGAATTGAAACAATTAATATTGTCGAGAACAAGAGAAAGATACCAGCTTTCGCTACTTCTGTTTCACTGAGGATTATATCCCTAGCAATAAGGTAAGAAAAAGAAATAAAAGGTATCAAGATTGGAAAGGATTAAGGATCTTTATTCACAGATGACATGATCTTATATATAAGATACTAAAGAATTGACCAATTATAAAAGAAATTATTAAGACTAATAAAGGTGTTCAGCAACTTTATAGGAAAACTCAGTGTGTTTCTGCATGCTAGCAATGAAGTATCAGAAAAAGAAATTAAGAAAACAATTTTATTTACAGTAAACATCAAAACAAAAAAAATACTTGGGAATAAATTTCTAAAAAGCATATGACCTGTACACCAAAAACAAAATATCATTAAAAAATTAAAGAGTACCTAAATATATGGAAAGATATTCATGAATCGGAAGGATTAAGATTTGTTTTTTGTTTGTTTGTTTGTTTTTATTAAATCACAGCTGCATACATTAGTGCAATCAAGGGGTACAATGTGCTGGTTTCATACACAATCTGAAATGTTTTCATCAAACTGTTTAACATAGCCAGGATTAATATTTGTTACAGTAGCTACTTGTTATGCAGCTACTCCAAAAGTTAATCTACAGATTCAAAGCAATCCCTATCAA
>CAUYON010156711.1:0-62755 GCA_963573935.1 Arctocebus calabarensis
AGTAAACGAGAAAATATCATGAATGGTATGTCAATCAGGTTGATAAAATATCTCAGATTGCATGTGAAGCCCCCACACTGTACCCCATGGTTGAACTAATGTACACAACTATGATTCAATAAAAAAAAAATAAAATAAAAAATAAATAAAAAAAAAAAGAAAGATAAGAAATATGGAGACTTTACCTCTTTCATATTTACATGGATGGAGCTGGGACACATTCTTCTTAGCAAAGTACCTCAAGAATGTAAGAAAAAGAATCCAACGTATTCAACCCTACTATGAAGCTAATTTATAGCTTTCACATGAAGGCTATAACCCAATTATAGCACAAGAATATGGAGAAAAGGGCAAGGGAGGGGAGGGGTGTCGGAAGGATGGGTGGAGAGAGGGTAAATGGTGGGATCACACTTATGGTGCATCTTAGAAGGGTACAGGTGAAAATTACTAAATGCAGAATACAAATGTTTTCATATAATAACCAAGAAAATCCCATGAAGGTTATGTTGGATGAAAATATTTCAGATTGTATCTGAAGCCAGCACATTGTACCCCATGATTTCACTAATGTACACAGCTATGATTTAATAAAAAATAAATAAATAAAATGGGGAAAAAAACCCAGAAACTCGATGAACCCAGGACTTGGTTGGTACACACATCCTCAGGGTAAAAAGTGGCTTGCTTTCTTGTCTCTCTAGATTTGATCTTTATTTCATTTACTTCATTATAGACTTTAAAAGTTTCCCAAACTTTCTTATCAACTTAGTAATTTAAAATGTCTTCTCCTTCTTCCATTTTTCTTCCTTCATTTACATTGTTTGCAGTAGTGAGGTTTATTAGAGGCACTAGTTTTCTATATTTCAGAATGGAAATCTTTATGGCACAAGTCTTCAGAACATACCACAGGATAACTCCAATGTTATTATAGGAATCTCATTTGCTTTGCCACTTACTGTCAGATTGGCTTGAGCATGTAGTCTAAACTTTTGGCAATTACGTTTCCTTCTCTGTAAATTGCATTAGTGTTTTAGGGTTGTTTTAAGGATTGAATGAGATTTCAGAGGTTGAAACTCTAACTAGTGGATTAACACCTATTAGGCTTTCAAAAATCATTGTATTAGTAAAACTAAGTATGATGAATTATGTACCTTCCCAAATCTGTATTTTTAAGAATTCTTACATGAATCACAGAAATTCAGGAAGCTAATCAAGCAAAAAATAAGCCATGATTGTGAAACATGAATATGAGGTGGTGGGAGAATGATGGTTTTCCCCTAACATATCAGTTGTTAAACTGGACCATAATAAATGAACACAAGACTCCACAATAAATAAAAGAGCTCTCATTTAAGGACAAAACCTTTTGCTGAAACACTTCCTAAACAGAGAAGCACTTGCTTTCTGTTTAAAAAGATACAAATTTTCTAAATCTCATAAGCACTCAATAGCTCTGTAATGAGATTTTAGAAGAAATTAACCGCAGTGGCTATAGATTTTACATCCAAAAACTTGATTACTTTGATAAATGCTCACTGGTGTACCATCTGTGTAGTAGACCTAGTGTAAGTTTAGTGTACACTGATATTTTTAGCCTCCAGATTGTTTTAAAAAAATATTTATTTGCTTACTAGTTTATTAAATTGTCTAATCTAATTTTTTGTCTCTATTTGAATTAAAAAGATTTTAATGATCTCTGATTAATTCTCGAGCAAATATACACAATATTTTTGTAATTGCAAAATACCTAATTAGGAGAAAGTCATTTGATTTCCTGGTCATTGTAGAAAATTCAAGTGTCTTGACATAAAACAGTTGCTGTTATGGCTAATTTTGTATGTCAACTTGACTGGGCAGCAGAATGCCCAGATATTTGGCTAAACAATATTTATGGGACTGTTTGTAAGAGTGTTTCTGAAAAAATTAGCATTTTAAACTGTAGACTAAGTAGATGGCCCTCCCCAGTGTGGGCAGGTATTATCTTATCTGTTGAGGGCCTGAATAGAACCAAAGGGTTGAGGAAGGAAGAATTTGCTCACTCTCACCCTCACTATTTGAGCTGGGGCATCAGTAGTCTCCTGATCTTGGACTGGGACTTACATCTTTGGGTTTCCTGGGTCTCAGGTCTTTGGATTGGAAAGGGAACTATAGCACCAGATCTTGTGTCTCTAGCTTGCAGAAGGCAGGGCATGGGACTTCACCTCCCTAATTATAGGAGCCAATTTCTCAAATCTTTGTGTATGTCTGTAGGTGTCCTGTTGGTATTTTTGCATGTTTGTCTCATTGGTAATGTTTCTCTGGGAAAACTTGATTAGTACAATTATACATATATGTAGAATGCAAATTAAAAAGTATGCAATTATTTAGGGGAAAAAATGTAGCTGGGTAATCATGGGCTCCTTTATGATCATATTCCTAACCCCTGAGAAAGTTACAATTTGACTTGTAACCAGCATGGTCTATCTACACATCTACTTTCTAATTATATGCAGAAGAAACTAATTTAAAAATGTTTCTACCTACCTTTGTTAGTTCCTGCATTAACAGCATATCAGAAATGTTTTTATCAGCTTGATTTCCCACTTAGAAATTAATGTGATGCATTCAATGCAACATTATGACTGGCTCTTTTATATTTCAAGAAATATGCTTATGTTTCAGAATCTCATTATCTCCTATTATATGGTGGTCTCAGATATACAAAATCCTTATTATTTTTGCCAATGCAGTGAATGCAAAGATCTCATATATATAATTAATCTTTCTTTTTTTTCTGGTGAGTAAAATCTCACAATAAGGAGCAAGAATTTATTGAGCTGCACTATGCTACATAAAAATAATAAAAATAACAATAAATATAAATAAATTAGTAACAGCTACAGAGAACTTACTAGATATCAGATACTTGCTAAGTGGTTTCTGTGTTATCTCATTTAAAACAACTTCCTATGAACTAGGTGCTATTATTGCCATATCACAGATGGGGAAACCATAGCCTACCGAAGCTGACATTTACCCTTGTTCTATAACTCACCTCAACCTCTTAGCTCCTATTTTTTTTTTTAGGTATGTATAATAATGGTTCTTATCTCTCATGTATACTGAAGGAGCTAACCTAGACTAAATGAAATGACCTGCTTAAGACTAGTTAGCAACTAGCCGAGCAGAGGCCTGGCCATAGTCTCAAGGTCTCTCTAATCACATGGTGAAATGAATAACAGTTTTCATGTTCAAGTCTCAGTTTGTGATAAGTGAATTTGGTCTTAGAAAATACAGTAGGATGTCTGTAAGTTGACACCTAAGGGACTGTAACAAACTGGTCGACATACGGAGGTGGTCAACATAAGGAACCAGGCCTACTGTACTGATATGTACATGTGATATATGTCTGGTCTATGAAAAATCAGGTCACCTTAAGGGGATGGTCAATGAAAGGAGATGATCAGCCATGGAGGTTTGGAGTGAATTATAAAAACTAAATGCTATTTTCTGGCATTTTGGATGAGTTTGCGTGTATGTGTGTGCAAGACAGAGTGATGCTATACTTCTTTTCCAACCATGGAAATTATCAGCTGCAAACCTTTTAGATGCAAACTTTTATGTATAAACTTTGCCTCAGCTTCCTACTTTGAACTGATTAAAGTTTGTGAAAAACTTTGCATAATAACTCTGATGCTTAAATTCTGTGAGCCTAATTATAGGGATCAGAGAAGAACCTAGTACAAAAGCTCAAGTCTTCATGTTTCAGTTACATTGTCCAAAGCAGAACTCCTAATTGATTATTCTTAGCAAAAGTTCCAGACTGACCAATTGCTTCTAATAGTCTCTTCTAGCTTGGTTTCATTTGCCTAGAATAGGTCACAAAAAAGAAATCTAAAGGGCACTGCATAAAATTTGAAAAGCTACTCCTCCTGTCTTTACTAAGACTGACTTGGCAGAAATACTAACATTTTAAGGTCATTATGGGAAATAGACATCATACCTGATGTTTAAAAACGGGAGGTGAAGAATGACTACTTGCCATTTTTTTTTTTTTTTTGTGATTCTGGACTATCACAAAGTTTTGTTTTCCTTCTCTATTCAATACCTGTATAGAACATCTGTCAGATAAATTAACATATATGAGAGTATTTCACAAATGATTCATTGATATACAAATAACAAGAACAGGTATACCAACAACTGTAATAAAAATTTGGCTCTATGAATTTTGGGGTGATTTATTTAAGTCCTTAAAAAGGTATTTTAGTATCATTCTTTAAGCTGCAGATAGATAAAGGAAAAAGAAAGGGAGGCTAGCATAGAGTTGGAAATTCAAGTAAAAATCTTTATCATATTCCAGTACATTATGGTCTGTTATTGATTTTAGAATGGATGAGAAAAAAGGCTTACAACAATGATCAACAGCATTCCCATTATCTATGAAAGGATGAAGGAAAGATCTTTTGGTATTTCTTATTTTTAATTTATTTAATTGTCATTTAAACAATCAGCAAATTTTTATTTCTAGAGATAACTGCAATCTTCTGCTGAACTTAGCCTACTGTGTCTTTTTGATTTGGCTAGAGGGTGACCATAATCCTTATTTCTCATAACAAATTGTAAACTCCATCCTTCTGCTTAATGTGTAAAACATGTGATGTTTACTTTGGTACCTTAGTTTTTCATAAACATAGATAATCTGTAGATAAAAGTAAAAAGAAAAAATTTCAGGAAACTGAAATGTCAGATTCCCCTACGGACTAGCTGTGAGTTTCTTCTTGGCAAAGGAGTTACTGTGAATCTCAGCCTTGCTATTGAATCTGATGTCTTCCTCTCATGAGAAAGGAGCTGATGGAGAATCTAGATAAAATTAAAATGCTGTTCCTTACAGGGCAAAATGTTGAAAGTGCCATGGGAATCATTTAATTAGGAGCAATAGACACGAATAGATATTGCCATCACATTGGAATGGACACAAATTTGGAAGAATTTTACCTTCTCAAGTCTAAGAATGTCTCTGGAGATTATAAGAGGCTTTGGCATAATTCTACTGTCAAAATTTATTCTTAGTCTCATATAAAAATTATGCATCTTTGATAGTGTGGAAAGAGCAGATATTGCCAAAGCATCTAATAAAAAGAGATCTTGTAAATCAGTCATGAGGAGACAGCACCAACTTCATTGTTGTACATAAGGCTCCTTTTGACTTTGGTTAGCTTTGCATGGGATTTGAAGCATCCATTTACCATCTTTATGCCTTGGTTTTCTAAGGAATGAGAGTTTCAGATTTCTTTTTAATCCTTTCTTCTGTAATGATACCATTCTTATATATAAAACACACTCCATTCAGTTGCATTCCTCATTTATGCAGTGATTCACAGTAAGAACATTCCCTATTCCTTCCAGGGTGCAATCGCTAAGGTCACTCAGAAACTCTAAATTCTGTGTCACAGCTCTAGGAAGGTCAAGAGTTCCCAATGGAATGTCTTTAGACAAACACTTAGCTTTCATCAAAGAACGGTTAGTGAGTGCTCTTGTTGGGAGGAAGCTTCTGTTGTTAAACGACCATTTTGAGGTATTACAAATAGTTTAGTTTTCTCTTTACTCTGTCAGATTCAGGCACCACATGTCAGCTTTAAGGATACTTCTATATTGCATGCATAGAGCTACATCTCTGCTTGAATCAGCCATGAGAAATAGCCTATTCACCGATGAATTGGCATTGAAAACATTTGCATTTATTTGGAGGTATCCAAGGAAGGTGTAGGAGGACATTATACTAAACTTTTATTAAAGATTTATTTTAGCCAGTATTTTAATTTGCATTTTATAAAAGGATTTTAATTTTTTGGTGGAATTTGCAGTGAAAGTGCTATTATTCAGAGAAGTAATTTCACTAAGTCCCTCTAATCATAATTATAAGCTGTTGGTTGAATGTCTATAAATGAATTCTAATTATTACTCTGAAAAGAGAGGGGAAACAGACCAATGTTGTCATTCGCTGGGTATCTTTTTATGAAGGGATATTTGGGAAGTGAACCAGATACTGCTTCATTGCCATTAAATAAAAGCAGTGAATTTGACTTTGGCATTCAGAAAGAAGAAATTATTATTGGCCTTTAAGATTGGCCTTGGGTGTAGAAAGAAGTGCTCTTATCTCCTCCTCACTTTACCTTCCACACTTTTAACATTTCCACACAGGGCAGAAATTTCCACTGTCCAGAAATAATGAGAATGGGAAGAACTCTTCTAGCCTCTGTTCCTATATATCCCCACCCTTTGCTTTTAGAAGAGGAAATTTTCCATCTGCAGAACCTAGAGATGTGTGTAGTTTCTTTTGCAGGAGTTTGGCTCTAGGAGCTTAGATTCTGTGCTTGCTCCCACCTCCATGACTAGGAACCCAGTGAATGGGCCAGAGCCTATGCTGCCTCCCTTTCTCTACTCTCAGGACTCACCAGGCATGAGGCTACAGTTCTGACTGAGTCGATCTATTCTACAAATCCGTGTTCTTCTTTAAAGGGGCTTCAGGCTGAGGTAGGTGGCGCACGCCTGTGCCTATAATCCTAGCACTCTGGGAAGCTAAGGCAGGCAGATTGCTTGAGCTCAGGAGTTCGAGACTAGCCTGAGAAAGTGCAAGACCCTGCCTCTACTCAAAAACAAACAAACAACAAACAAACAAACAACAACCAAAAAAAAAACAATAAAAAAATCTAGCCAGGTATCGTGCCCAGTGCCTATAATCCCAGCTACTCAGGAAACTGAGGCAAGAGGATCTCTTGAGCCCAAGCGTTTGAAGTTGCTATGAGCTATGGAGCCACAGCACCTTACCCCAGAGCAACAGAGCAAGGCTCTGTCTCAAAAGGGGGGGTGTACTCAGACTTTAGGATAGGGGTGCGAGTAAAGGCAGAATATCAGGAGGCCAGAGTTTGGACACACATCTAAGTAACAAAGGTTATGTTTTAATTTCCATCAGGCGGGTTATGTATTTCTCAGTTGGTTTTAAATGTGGATAGGATGTAAGGGGATGAACAGTTATCACTGTTACAGTCCCAACAGCCTTTTTTTTACTAAGTTATGAATGAGAGATAAATGGTTATTATTATAGATGACTACATTCTTTATTTCAAGCATGTTCATTAATCCATTTTAACTTATTTATGTTTATGAAAATACTTTCACAATGAAACAACCAAGTTGTGTTTGTATCCTAAGATTTTGACTTAACATGATAATCATTTATTTTAAATTTTTGATAGAAATATCCTGGAATCATGCCATATAAAGTAGAATTTAATATAAGTTGGATGCATCTTAAAGCTATAAACACAGAATTTGTATGCCATGAAGTTTAATTATTCAAAAAAAATTTTTTAAGCTCCTAATAACTTTTAGGCCCAATTATTGTGCTGAGGATACAGCTGAGAATGGCATAATCAATCTCCCTACTTCCTAACAATCTGCGACTGGCATGATTTCAAAGAAGAACAGGGTGATACCATGATAGAAATTAAATCTGAAGATGTGTTGGAGAGTGACTGAGGGAAGAGAAAACTATTTAATGTGGTCTAGAAAAGTGTATCAGTCAAGACAATCTAGTTATTTCATAGTAATGAACAATCCCCAAACTATAGTGGTTACACAACACAAATACTTATTGTGCAAATTCCATGTCCAGTGTGAAATGGTGGGGTGGCTCGTCACAGAGCAACACAGGTTGTCAGAGGCTCCATGCCAACCAGTGTTCCTGTGATCACCATAGCAAAAGAAAGATGTGAGGAATCACATACTGGCTCTCAAAATCTGCTGCCTGGACAAAGGACACTACTTGGGTGATAGGTATACCAGAAGCCCAGACTCCGTTGTGATGGAATTCAATTTGTCCCTCCAAATCTATAAGATTAAAAAATTAATTTAAAAATGGGAGGGAGGCCAGCTGCTGCCTGGAATTGACATATGCCACTCTTGCTCAAATGTCCCTGGCCACAACCAGTCACTTGTCATGCCCAACCTCTAAGAAGGCGAGGAAATCCTACCATACCGAGAGCTTACAAGGAAGAATGCTGGAATATTTTTGAATATCCCTAATGACTATTAGAGAAAGAGTCCCCGAGGAAGTGATTTGAAATGAGAACTAACTGGCGAGAATGGACCAACCAAACACAAATGTAAGCTGTAATTCTTGACCTTTGCTGCCTGTTGGAATTACCCTGGACAAAACTGTATTATGTACTGCCAGGCATTAACTCCATTCATCTCACAGCAGTGCCAATGAGAGATGATCCTATTTTCATCCCTATTTTATAGAAAAAGAAGGTGGAGGGAGGTTATATTACTTTCACACGGCCACAAAACTAATATGTAGAGGAGTCTGGGTTTGCATTCAATCTGACTTCACCATCCACAATCCTGACTACTCTGCTATAGTCCCTATTAAGATTTTGAAAATTACGGCCTTATATGTACCTAAATTAGAATCAAGAGTGCAGCTCCCTTACATTCCCCATCTCTACTCTTGCCTCAGGAATGTGTATGTGGATGTGTACGTGTGTGCCTACTTGCACATACACACTGTTTATGTTACCGTGGCCCTGGTTTGCTCTAGTCTTTATACACTGAGTTCCTTGCTATTTGTTGGACCCCCAGAGTACCTTCCTGCCTCAAGCTCTTTCCTTTGCCTGAAACCACTTTCTCCAAAAATGTCTCTATGGTTCACGTCCTCATCTTGTCCAAGTCACTGCTCAAACATCTCTATGTTAGGGAGGCTCGCCCTGGCTATAACATTTAAAATTGTAACTTCTCCTTTACCTGCTTTGTTTTTCGCTATAGTACTTACCTCCATCTAAGCAAGTATATTTTATTTATTTGGTATATTTTGTTTCCCTTGTTCCTTCACTAGACTCTAAGATACTCCGGACTTCCTGTTTTGATCCCTGACACCGTATCCTCAGGATCTGGGACAGGATTTGCATGTCTTAGGAACTCACTAACCATTAGTTGACTGAATGTTTCATGGAAACTCAGACCAGAGCCTTGGCCAAGGTAGGTTGATGCCATTGGATGCCATGGTCTTGCTGCAGGACGTGGAGGTGAGTACAGAGCATATCTGGGGAATGTGGGCTTCTCATCAGTGGGGTCTGCTAGGGCTACCCCCATTCCAATACATCTATAAACAAACATGAGCAACGGTCATTAAAGATAAAGAATATAGTCTTGCCTATCTGAGAAGGAAATTTTTATTTTTCTTTTTTCTTTCAACCTTGTTCAGCTTATGAGTAATCAACACAGGGAAGGGGAAGGTTCTGGAGGCAGGATGTGTGTGTGTGTCGGGGGGGAGGTGTCGGGAGGCACACAACGGCCTAGCTGTGTATCTGCTTGCCTCCAGACGGCCAGAGTCACCATCTACCCTGCACTGGAGGCAGGGAGGAGAATTTTGGATCTGATATGGGACTGAAGTTTAATTCTTAATAGCACTATGTCTTCCAATACGAAAATAAGATTGTTCTCATAACCAAATTCCCTAAAAAATTATGGAATCTACCACAATTTCATTAAGAGAGTTATTAGTCAGAAGGAAGGGTTGATTCTTCATAGCAGACTTGGAGAAATATATTGGGGAAAAAAACATAAAACTATTAATTGTTTGTACCCCAGAAAATTAATACTTCTTAATAAATCAGTTTTCTTTTAAATTGTATTATTATTATAATGTCTTAGAGGGGGTAGAAATTGAGACCTGAGAATAATAAATATAACAATAAACTTAAGGATACACTCTTGAAAGGATTCGACGGGATTAAATATCAGGACTGCTGGCTTCTGTGTCTGTACTTTTTTGTTGAGGATGTTTTATCATCTGCAATGAGGTGAGAGGACAAACCAAGGGAAACACACACAACACACACACACACATACCTCTTTCTGCCCAAACCATTTTACATTGTTTCTATAAAAGCTCTGAATTCAGATTTTCTCCTCTTCATGGAACTTTATTAAACAGTTTGATATCTCCCAATTTATGTAACTGGAAATATTATCCTAGCAGCATCATGGAAATATTAATGCACTGGCATGGAAGCTGGTTGTACTCACGCCCTCGTGGAGTTTACCTCCCCAGATTTTTCAGTAATGTTCAATTAATAACTAGCATTCAGTTAAAAGCTGGAATTACTTCATTAGCTTAGCCAAATTATCTTTTTATGCTGGTGATAAATAAGCAGCTATTAGCAATGATTCACATTAGTGCCATGGTTTAAAGCAGCTAATTTCCTCCGGGTGCCTTGCTGCACACACGCCGACACTTCTGCTCAACGTGTTCTTATTATGGTACTTGTGACAACAAGGTCACTCTCTTCTTTTGAACAGGACTGTAAATTCATCTTTTCTGCATGGCTAGGCTTAGTAAACCCACAATATTAGAGGCAAGAATTTTTGTCTAGATCTCTAGGTTGGTTTGAAGCCCTAGGGTGAGATGTGGAATACAGACTAGCTGTTTCAAATGCTGGGTGACTTTTCCCAAGTACATGCACCATGCCTGCGGGTAGTTATCCTGCTTCTGATCCTTAGCAAGTAAAATGACTGGTTTTGAGAGTTTTGCCTCATTGACTATCAGAACTTAAATTAATGTTCATTTAGTTACCAAACTCACCATATACCTGATTCATCAATAGAATATTGAAAATAGTCCTTGTACAATATCAAGGCCCTATACCCTCACCAGGAAGAAACCAAGAAAATAAAAGTACATTAGAAGAGTAGATTCTTACATGTTATTTGGTGACTTTTTTTTTTAATACTCATGATATTCTTTCTTGGTAGCTGGAATATATCTGACATCAGTTGTATAACAGTCTCCTATCTTGCAAGCAAAGATTCTTATAAGTTTCTCAATGGAAATAATATACATTTTAAATTTAATTTTTCATTTATATAAAAAACAACTTTATTAAGCAGCTAAATCTAATTCTGCTTTTAAAAATAGGTTTACAAGTGCTTTTAGAGGAAAATATTAAAGAAATAAATGCCTAAATATAATTTAGTACTTTTTCACTAAATTTATTACTGTTAAACATAAGCTAGTTTCCTCTTTGTAATGGTGGTAGCATTTCCTTTCATTCATTTTGAATCTCGTAATTAAAGCAAAGTCTTCCCTGTTCGTATTATGTCTTAGCTTCTTGGCCAGGCCTGCACATCTTTATGATTAAATGGGATATAATCTTAGGGTAGTCCAAAGGAAGGAGTCATCTGTGATTAGGTTTGAACTTGGAGCATCAATCAGAAAGGCAACTGAGAGAAGAGCCTGTTAGCAAAAGAAACAGCATGAACAAAAGCCATAGAAGTAAAAATGATCTGGGAGTGTCTAATTTAGATTGGAGAGTGAGAAGAAATGGCTGGAAATATAGATGGAAAGGGTCTTTGAGACAGATTTTTTAAGATCATGGGAGAGCATTCTGAAGTATGTTTAGCTGACAATCATTAATACAAATAGTTTTTTTATGATTATTAAAGTTAGTCATGGAAGTGATACACATATTAAAAGAAGGGAAGTTTCCTTGATCTGTTAGAAACATGACAGACAAAAGTGTACGCTTTGGAAGGATAACTGAACAGGCTACTATCATAACCCATATTAAGAGTTGGAGGCAGGTAGGAGCAGTACAATGGGAAGAAAAGGATGTATTCAAGTATTTGAGTCAACAGGACTTGCTGCCCTTTTTGAAGAGATTATGTTGAAGTAGAGGGCTGTGATGTTTCAAACATGGGTAAAAGGCAGTGTCCTTACTTGAAAGTGCACATCTTTACGTGTAGACTCATTGGTTGTATTAGTAACGTAGTACCCTTTCTCTAAAACAGATAGACCAACAGTTGCCTGTTGTCCACACACACCTAGGAATGACCCTGGCTGACCTTATATTTCCATAAAGGTGCAGTGTAATGAATGGCAACCTCAGTGGCTGTAAAATTAGCATCTTGTCCACACATCTGCAGAATGGTTGGGGTTCATCTAACCTAGGAGGAGTCAACTGGGCTTGATGCCCTGCTGTTCCCCATCCTCCCTGGACTAGCAGCTACTGGAAACAATTTCTTCTCATGGCAAAAGTTTGGGGCACAGGCAAGCCAGCCCAGACATGCATGAACATTTTGAGCATGTTTTATGGTGTGTTCTTTAATATCCCATTAGCAAAAGCAAGTCATCTGACCAGGCCCCAGTCAAAGAGAGAGAGGTAGGTTCTACCCACTGGGAAGCAATGATGCAAGTGCAAAAGTGTGATACCGTTACAGAAGAGTGAAACATTGGGATCAAAAGTCAATCTACAATACCGTGTGTGGCTGTTGTTACTCCGAGAACTGAGAACCTCTTTTCTTGCTGGGTAAACATGTCTCAATTTTTTTTTATGGTTTTTATCTTTGGATGATGAAAGGACATCACTGTTGACCCTGATTCTGAACAAGTGTGTAATGTTGTTGAACTTGGGGACTTGGGGAACTGTGTAATTGTCAGTAAGCAGGTGTCTAAGTTGGATGAGTATGTTCCTTTCAGAAACACAGCCACAGCCCCTTCTTCCTACTGCTCTAGTAAATCATAATATCTTCCCTAGAGATCAGCCAATTTGAAAGTATTGACCAGCCTGATCCTGTTTCCCAGGGAACAATCAAGTTCCCCACTTGAGGTGATACAGTGTCTGCAGTTCTTAGGAAAGAATGACTAAATAAATGTCACAGAGAGGAAATGACAAGAGGCAGTGCCTGCCTCTGCCTGTAAATGCTGCCTGGGTCTCTGTGTCTGTCCCCACTGTCACCTGCAATGCCTGGCCTCAGTTGGCTGAGGGTTTTCCACTGCAGCCTGTTTTTTGCTAGCTTTTACATCCCTTCCCATAAGGTAAGCAGTTTACAGTAATAGCATTGGAAAGAAGCTCTGCTTAAGGCAGGAAAGGTTAAACATTTTAAAAATGCAAACCAGATAAATTTTTAAAAACCTCAAAATCATCTTGGAGCCGCAACGCCTCTGTGCCACCCCAGCCATTCTCTTAACAAAAGACACTCCTCTCTTCTGTAAGCTCTCATTTGTCAGAGGAGAGATTTCCCTGTCTCCTCAGCGGCACACTCTGTATAATTGAAGGTGACTCACTGTACAGGAAAGTTCACCTTCCATTAGCATGTTTTCTTTGGTAAGCACTCTCTTGCAAGTGCTGTAGTGTAAACATGAGTGCCTACGAATATGAACATTTATTAAATAGTGCTGATGAATATTTCAATACCTCGGGGAGAGCAATTCACAGCTCAATCATTCAGGCTGTTTTAAGTGCTGCACAGGACAATTCCACTACATCTTCCATTAATATTTAATTGCCCATTTTATTCTGTTTACCTTTTTGGTTAATATATAATTTAAAGCTCTTCTACTAGAAAGGGGGGAAATGAGAACAGCTGTTCATCTGCTTTTAACAAATCTCTGGTGAGAGATTTTACCTCATTTAAAATTCATTGCAAAGAGTTTTTATTTAATATCAGTAACACAAAACCTCAGGTATTAAAAGTAAAACTTGGAAGTGACTCTCATGCAAAAAGCCTCGCTGTGACTAGGGTTTGATTCCACATCCCTCCCTGAGTGGCAGGCATTGACAGGAAACGTCTGAATCGCCAGCAATGGCGCCGCGTGTCACGTCCTCATGAAATAGAATCACTGTAACGCGACCTGACACATTCTGACAACATGTTGGAAAGTTGTTATGCACCCTGCAGAAAGTGAGCCCTGTCATCCCGGCAGTGCAGATTTTACTGACAGGATAAAACATATCTCTGCTTGCTAAAGGACAAGGGAGTCAACTCTGTGCATGGCCTCAAGGAGTCGGGGAATGCCTGAGGCCCTCACTAACCATTCCCTTCTCCTTGGCCTCCCTTTGGTTGTTGCCACCAGCTTCTCTCCTCGCTGTGTTCTGATTCCCAAGGCTTCTCTCCTGTCATTTCATCTTTCCTTTCCACTTGTGTGTCACAAGTTTGTGTCATCCCTAAACCCTACTCTGTGGCAGGGACCCTGATATTAATGTTGGACCCCTACATTGTTGGGGACCTCCCAGGCCCTTTCCAGAGCAGTCAGTAAAACTCATCCCAAATCTATCCCATCAAGGATCCCATTATCCTTTCATCCTCAGTCAGCTGGAACCAACTGTTCTCCAGGACAGTGAACTGTATAATCTCCTGTTTTTTCTACTCAACTTGATCTCTGCAATGGATTCATTCTTCCTGTCTCCTGTGTTATCAGCCTATTGGAATCTTCCCAGCATGGCCACACCAGCAGCAGCTGGAACCTCAAGAACACCATCACCACTGTCATTTCACTTCAGCAAAGGGTATGCTGCCCTTATCTGCTCTTGCATCACTTCATTATTGCTTTCCTCAGTCTCTATTGAGTTCGGTTCACCTTCTTCATTTGACCCTGTTAATAGAGACTCTTAGATAATGCTTCCTTTCACTGATTCATTTATTCCTTCATAAATATTTATTGAGTATGTGAACCAAGCATTGTTCAATATGCTGGAAATATAGGAGTTCAGTAGAGAGGGAGTTGGAAAGGGAGAAACCTGCTTTGATGAAGCTTACGTCGGAGAAGGAATTATTTGATCTTGAGCTCCACTGATGACTAGCATGACCCTTTACCCTGTTGTGGATCCTGGGATGCTCCCCTGGATATGCCCAGAATGCCTTAGGATTCAGTTATTAAATGAAAGACATCAAATATTATTATAAATTGATGGTAAAGACATCCCCCGTGGCTCACACCTTCCTGTATCAACATCTTCTAAGGCTCATTCTATGAGGTGAAGTCTATTTCTCCACCCCTCAAATCTGGACCATCCTTGTGTGTCTGGCTTTGGCCAATAGAACATGGATAAAGTAATGGTATATGAATTCTGAGAGTAAGCTTCAAAAGGCAGATTTGCTTCTGTTCTCTTTCATGCCCTGCATCTGCCTGGACTCACCTAGGATAAGAGACCACATGGAGTAGAAATGAGACATCCCCGCTGAGACCATCCTATCCGAACCAGTAGCCAGCCAACATGGGAAGGGGCCCCACCAAGATCAGCAGAGTGCCTGTCCAAAACACAGCTGACCACAGAAGAAATGTTCTGACATGACAAGAAAGTCCACAGGCCAGCTCTCCCTGATACTTATGGGCAGTAAAAATACATAATGCTTTAAGCCAGTAATTATAGGGGTGATCTGATATGTTGTGCTACTAGCTAACTGACAAAGGTATTCTCTAAACTTTTCCTATAGTTTAGTTAGGTAACACGTACTCCTGGGCTCTATGACTCCCTTATCCTGGGAAAATCTCACTCACCTTGATCTTAGAATTTGACAGTTTGGACTTATTTTTAATTTTTTCTGATGTTCCAAGGCCAGGGAACTGGACCAAATCCCTTAAAAATTGTGCTTACACCATAGTCGACTAGAAATAAAATGAGAACCAAAGGCTGAGTAAGGTAAGGGGAAAGACGTGATCTAAATTTATTGGAAGAGAGACTTGGATGACAATTTGGATTGATTTATATCTCATCAGAAAGGGCTAACATATCTCTTGGTATAGTCATCTACCAGCTTGATTGGAAAAACTAATGCCATGATGTAACTGTACACAGCTCCAATTGTGGTTACAACTCACATTTCCATCCCTCCTTCCCCATTATCCTCTGTTTTAATTCAGTCTCAGAAGTTAGGTGGGTTGGTGGGGAGACCTAGTAAGTCATCTTGGCTTTCCCCAAGAGCCATAATCAGAATTTCTACCCTTAGCATATTTTCAAGTGCTTTCTCCAGTATACTTGAAAATGACTTGAGCAACTGTCCACCCTAAAAGCTTTAACTGGAAGAATATTGTATAAGCACTTTACTGGAAGACTAATTAATGCAGAAAAAAATAATTGGAGTTTTATCTGACCAAAACCCATACAAGCAAGGAAGTCTAGAGAATGGCCAGATTTTCTTCTTCTTCTCTTCCCTTTTTTGCCTTGTGTTTTGCTATAGAGTTTTCAAATATCTTTCAATGGGTCTCGAGAGCACATTAGGGTTAAAGCTGGGGCTAATAATGATAAAGGATGATCTCAATTCCATGGCTGATCTGAATTTCTTAGACATGACCAAATCCTCAAAGGTTTATCAGGGTTAACAAATACAGACGACTTGTCAGAAGTATAATTTGATCCAGAGAGAATTATAGTATTCCATTTTGTTAGAGCTAAGCCTTTGCAAGCATCTGAGAGTTTGCGAATTATGGCCTAAGTAGTCTCAAACCCTGGTTCTCTACCCTGGCATCATTGCTGCAACTTTATATGATACATCCTTATTCTAACAATATCAAAGTAGATCCTGTCTGGAGTGATTTCTGAGCTGGGAAGGTTTGCATAGGTTTTTGCAGCAGCTGGTGAGGACTCTGGAGTTGGGAAGATCTGGGTATGAATCATGTGTATGGATGGCACAATCTTGGTCAATGTTACCTGAAATCTCAAATTTTCTTTTAATTTTTAAGATAGTGAAAATAAATACATTCCCTAGGTTTGTTATCTTATTACTATATGATAATGCATGTTAAAAGAAATAGAACAATGTTTTCCCAAGTGTGTTTTGCCCAGTGTTAATGGGGATTATGTATAAAAAGCTGAAAACAGTGTCAAATGAAATTAAATAGGTGCCTCTACTGTGGAACTTCACGTAGTTTTTAATATACTAGAAGTCAGAGTGAATCTCATTTTCTAGATTCATTTCCAACTGCCATATCTATAGGAAAGGTATTGGGCAGAAAATAGTAAGTGTTAGGAAATGTTAATTTTCTTCCCTGTTCCTCTCATCATGAACTAGCCCCAGTGGCTTGGTAATCTCTGAAAGGGAAAACTGTTTTTTTATATTCTCCACTCCTTTCTCTAAAATTTCCACAGTGATGAGATGACTAAATTAAGCCTGGTCTTCCTTTCAAAACTATGTGAATCTAAGTAAGCCTTGCCATTCTGTACTCTGGTTGTCTCCAGTCCGTAAAGCTTCTATTACAGACTAAAAACCCCACTTGACACTCTTTGTCCTTTTCTGTCTAGGTTTTCTGTTGTAGCTGTTGAATAAACACATACCTGAAATAATCTATGCACACCCAATAATGTTAACTTCTTCAATACTTACTATTTTAGCTATATAACTGCGAGACAGAATAATGTCTTATATATGTATTGATATGTTTAGCTGTATACTGATTTCTAATCATAATTTTTTAAAGTAAAATTTATTAGGTTGGTAGTAACAGAAAGAATAAAACATGTAAGTGAAAATGCCCCATTAATAAGATAATGTTTGTAATAGTTAAAATAAATTTCCGTGATTAGAAAAATTTTTTTAAAAAGTCTAAATCACTTTGGGATCTCATTTAACCCCAATGAGAATGGCTCACATCACATGGTCCCAATGCACCAGATGCTGGCATGGGTACATAGAGAAGGCAACATTTACCCTGTTGGTGGGACATCAAACTAGTACATCCTAAATGGAAAGAAATGTGGAGATTCCTCAAAGAACTAAAAGTAGACCTACCATTTGATCCTGCAATTCTATTACTAGGTTATCTACCCAATAGAAAAAAAGTTATTTTACCATAAGGACATTGCAATGAAATGTTTACAGCAGAACAGTGCACACTTGAAGAAATGTGGAAACAACCCAAGTGCCCTTCAACACATGAATGGATTAATAAATTGTGGTATATGTATATTATGGAATACTATTCAGCCATTAAAAGATGAAGATTTGGGCTTAGTGCCTATAGCTCAGTGGCTAGGGTGTTAGCCATATATACCAGAGCTGGTGGGTTCGAATCCAGCCCAGGTCTGCCAAACAATAATGACAACGACAACCAAAAATAGCCAGCCATTGTGGTGAGCCCCTGTAGTCTCAGTTACTTGGGAGGCTGAGGCAAAAGAATCACTTAAGCCCAAGGGTTTGAGGTTGCTGTAAGCTGTGATGCCATAGCACTCTAACTGGGGCAACAGCTTGAGACTCTGTCTCAAAAAAAAAAAAAAAAAAGATGAAGATTTCTATCTTCTATAACAACCTGGATGGATTTGGAGAACATTCTCCTAAGCAAAGTGTCACAAGAATGGAAAAAATAAGCATTACATGCAGTCAGTACTAAATGGAAACTAGTAGTTTAACATCTACATTCTCACACAAGAGAAAAACTCCATTAAATTCAAATGGGGGAGAAGAGGAGAGGTTGGGTAAATACCCTACCTATGGATATATGGTGCCCTTCTTGGATAAAGAACTACAACTTGAGGTGGCGCCAGTGGCTCAAAGGAGTTGGGCGCTGGCCCCATATGCCAAAGGTGGTGGGTTCAAACCCAGCCCTGGCCGGAAAAAAAAAAAAGAACTACAACTTGGACTTTAACTTTATAAAAGGCAAGTATATAAACCTAATCACATGTACTCTTTCATTAATCTGACATAAAACATAATAAAGTCTTTATAACAACTTCAAAGCAAAAAATAACATAATAAAGTCTTTATAACAACTTCAAAGCAAAAAAAAATGGGAAATAAAAATTAAAAGCACCTAGACATACAGATTTATAGCAGCTTTATCCATAATCACTTAAACCTGAAAGCAACCAAGATGTCCTTTGGTAGGTGAATGGATAATCTATGGTACATTCAGATAATGGAATACTATTCAGTGCTAAAATGAAATGAACTGTCAAGCTGTGACAAACATGGAGGAAACTTAAATGCATATTACAAAGTGAAAAAAGCCAATCTGAGAAAGCTATGTATATACTGTATGATTCCTACTATATGACATTCTGAAAAAGGAAAGACTTATGGAGACAGTGAAGAGATCAGTGGTTGCCAGAGGTAGGGGAAAGGGAGGGATAAACAGGCAGAGCACAGAAGAATTTTAGGGCAGTGAAACTACTCTGTATGATGCTAAATGGTGGGTACACATTATTACACATGTGTCCAAACCCATAGAATTCACAACACCAAGAGTGGGCTCTCATGTAATCTACAGCCCTGCAGGGATAATGATGTGTCAGGGCAGGTTCATCAGTGGTAAGGAAAAACCACTGTGGTGGGGGATGTCGATACTTGGGGAAACTGTGCATGTATTGGGGAAGAGGTGTATAGGAACCCTCTAGATTTTCTGCTCAATTTTTTTGGAACCTAAAATAAAGTCTGTCAAAAACAAAGTCTCTTTTGTCCCACACTAGGCTAATCAAGTCTTGCATCTCTTTTAAGATATAATTATTATACATATACTGACAGTACTCATATGTAAATAAGTATGTGTTTCTATATATAAATACATGTTATTTTATTTATACAAAGGAATCTATCATCTGTCTGACTGTCTATCTTTGCCTTTCTAGTGGATAAAAAAAAGCATTTCATATTTGTTAAAATTTACATTTCAAGTTTTGAGTAAGGTTAACCATTTTTTCATATGACTATTACTCACTGCATATATTTTTTTCTGTATCTCTGTCCTCTGTTTATTCTTCTATTGAGCTATTCTTTAAAAAATATTGCTTTATAAATCACTTTATAAATTAAGAACATTATCTTTACATTAAAATATGCAAATTAAGAGGAGGGGGCAAGATGACTGACTGGAGCCAGCTTTCCACACAGGCTCTGATTCAGGACAGTTAAAGGACCGAAGTTTCTCAAGTAAACTGATGGTTCAGAGCTGAGCTGAGAGAGAAGATTGAAGAGTACACATCATCCCTGCCTAGGTGAGCTGTGATGCCAAGGAAACAAACAATAGGTACAAAACCCATCACCAAGCAGATGAGAGTCTCCTCCCCCATGAGAACAGCTTGCAGTGAACTTTCTACAAGCAAGCAAGCAGAGTTCAGATATCCTCTTATTTTCTTCCACAGGAGAGAACCACTAAAATCCAATCTCCTTTCCCAGAGAGAACCCAACTGGATGCCTTAGCATTCTCCTGCCAGACATAAAACTGAACATATATTCTACCCACAGTTCTGAATTCCCAGCACTCCCCTCCACCCCCACTCCAGGGTCTGTAAGCCTGCCTCCTGTGGAGCCCAGATTCCTGGGCAATTTCTTGAGAGGTACGAGCAAGGCATGGGCTGCTACAAGTCTGTGCTGAATCAGTAGCACAGGGGTGTAAAGCGGGGACTGTGGAATGAGGGAGACAAGTGGGAGAGTGAGAAATGTTGCCCTGCTACATGGGAATAAGAGGGATCCATACCAGGTGATATTTTAGAGAAATACTTCCCATCTCTCTTAGCAACCAGAGGAGCCAGGTCTCTACTCTGGGGGTAGCCACCAGTGGAGCAGATCTGGGATGCATATGTAGGCCCCATGAAAAAGGGATATGCCTGCGATGGTACCTTCCCAGGCAGGGCACAGTGGGAACTGAGGCAAGAATACATTCGCACAGAGGTGGCATTCCCCTGGGGAGGGATTGAATCATAAATGCTGCTTTTGAGACCCCAAGATGTACCCAGTCCCCAGTGCAGCATAGTCAGGACAAAGGTACATAGGGCAGCAGCACCAGCCCAGGGCAGGGCAGGGACTGAGAGCCCTTTGTGAGCTCCAATTGTGCCCAACAAACACAGAGTACAGTGGAGAAAGAGGCACCAGCTCTGCGAGAATAGATGAGGCAATGGGCAGCAAAGGGTAGGACTGAGTCGCAGCTTCTGTGAACTCTCATGGTGGAGCACAGCTGGGACAGAATCACAAATTCTGTGAGAATACAAGTGGCTGCAGCATCAGCCCAGAGTGGAGCTGGAACTGAGTGCCACTCCCCAGCTTCCATTAAGCACCCAAGGTAGTCAGGCTTCAAGTCTCCCTGCCAGCTGGTGGCAGAGTGTGGTGGCCTGGCCGAGGAGGCATTGCTTTCCCTGTGACTCAGGGAAGGCACAACCCCTAGCACATTTGCTCATTGGAGGAAATTGGGCCATAGCCCTATGGGGTTACCAGTGACTGGGTGTGACAGAGGTGCAAGGTGGAGAAAGAGATACCAGCCTCGCCAGACTAACTCATTTGCTAGAAGGGCCTTTCTGACTCCACAGAGCACCTTAGTGAGCCACACTTGAGCTGCCTGTAGACCCCTGCTATCTAGTTGCTGTAGACCTTTTGAACTCCCCTACTTGAGAGTGGGTGCTGGCCGGGACAATTGGTTTGGAAATTTTGACCTGGGCCAATCACCTGAGGACCTTCCAAGGTGGTACCCTGGTTGTGTTGTAGTGGGAAGGTTTGATTTTCCTCTTCCAGTTGCTGAACATGGGGGGCAGGGTGTCTTAGTTGCTTATATTTCTCCACAGCTGAGGTTTCAATCCAGAGTCACTGATTCTCTAGGATTTAACAGAGGCCAACTGAATACAAGACAGAACCACCTAACCCCACCACACCAAGCAGGCCCCCAGAGTCTCAGGGGTCCTTTGCAAAGCAGTAGGAGAAAACCTGCAGTCAACAGTTCCAGCTCTTGGGCAAAGGGCTGGTTAATTACAACTACAGGAGCCCTGAATCCAATTTCGCTTTACCTGCTTATCTACCTAAACAGTGAAAAATAATCATGGGGTGGAATCAGCAGAAAAATTCTGGCAACATGAAGAATGAGAGTAGATCAACTCCCCCAAGGAACAACAAGAATGACACATCAGAATTCATATATAAATGGTTGTCAGAAATCGAGTTTAGAATTTGTATGGCAAATAAGAGTAACAGAATGAAAGTAAAATTGCAATTAGAAGTTCTAGGAATAATTCAAAAGTTGTCCCAAGAATTCAATTAATTCAAAGACAAAATCACCAAAGATTTTTGACACATTGAGAAAAGAATTTGTGGCCCTCCACGATATGAAAAATACAGTAGAATTCCTCAGTAACAGAATAGAGCAGGGAGAAGAAAGGATTTCTGACATTCAAGACAAAGATTTTGAATGATCCCAAATCCTCAAAGAGGAAGAGAGTTGGAGAGCAAAAAAAAAGGGATCATTCAGACCTGTGGGACAACTCCAAAAAAGCAAACATTCACCTTGTAGGAATTCCTGAAGGTGATGAGGTTGTTCTGAAAGGCTCCATGCTCTACTGCAAGAGATAATCAAGGAGAACTTCCCAAACATGGCAAGAGACACTGAAATTTAGATAGCAGACAGTTTCAGAACACCAGCACGACTCAATCCAAATAAAGCATCTGTCAGACCAGTTATAATTACCTTCACCAAAGTTAATAATAAGAAGAAAATTGTGCAAGCAGGCAAACATAAGAAAACCATTACTTATAAGGGGAAGAATATTAGAATGACTGCAGATCTCTCTGCTGAAACTTCTCAAGCTGGAGAGGATAGTCATTCACCTTCAACCTCCTAAAACAAAACAATTTTCAACCCAGGATCCTGTATCCAGCTAAACTGAGTTTCATTTATGATGGAGAAATTAAATACTTTAATGATATCCACATGTTGAAGAAATGTGCCATAATGAAACCAGTTCTTCAGGATAGTCTCAGACCCATCCTCCACAATGAGCAGCACAATGCTCTACCACCAAAGTAAACTCACTCAAGAACTTTTAATCAAATCCCAACTTCCACAGTGGTGAAAAGATTAAAAATGTCCACTGGACTTTCAAAAAACTTGACACTCAAAATACTACCAGGCTTATCAATATTCTCAATTAATGTGAATGGTTTAAATTGTCCTCTAAAGGGCACAGGTTGGCTGACTGGATATAAAAACTCAGGCCAGATATCTTCTGCAACAAGAATCTCATCTTACCTTAAAAGATAAATATAGATTTAGGGTAAAGGGTAGGACATCTATATTTCAGGCAAATGGAAATCAGAAAGAAGCTGGTGTAGCAATTTTATTTGCAGATACAATAGGCTTTAACCCAACACAATTCAGGCAAGATAAGGATGGTCACTTCGCATTTGTTAAGGGAAACTCTCAACACGATAATATTTCAATTATTAACATTTATGTAGCCAACCAGAATGGCTCAATTTATAGGAAAGACACTAACAGACATGAGCAACTTGATATCTTTCAGCACCATAATAGTAGGAGATTTAATACTCCTTTGGCCATGTTGGATTAGATCCTCCAATAAGAAGCTGATCAAAGAAATTTTAGACTTAACCTTAACCATTCAACAATTGGATTTAACAGACATCTACAGAACATTTCATCTTAACAAAACTGAATACACATTCTTCCCATCAGCCCATGGAACATCCTACAAAATTGATAACATCTTAGGTCAAAATCTAACTTCAGCAAATTAAAAAGAATAGAAATTATTCCTTGTATCTTCTTATACCATAATAGAATAAAACTAGAATTCAGTAAAAAGAGATATATGCATACTCATACAAAAACATGGAAACTTAATAACCTTATGCTAAATGATAGCTGGATCATAGATGAGATTAAGAAGGAAATTACCAAACTTTTGGAACAAAATGATAATAAAGACATGAATTGCAAGAACCTCTGTGATACTGCAAAGGCAATCCTAAAAGTGAAAGTTATAGTGTTAAAAGGGTTCCTCAAGAGAACAGAAAGAGAAGAAGTCAATAACTTAATGGGGCATCTCAAGTAACTGGAAAAGGAAGAACATTCCAACCCCAAATCCTGAAGAAGAAAAGAATTAACCAAAATTAGGGCAGAATTAAATGTAATTGAAAACAAAAGAATTACACAACAGATCAATGAATCAAAAAGTTGGTTTTTTGAGAAGGTCAATAAAATAGATAAACGTTTGGTTAACCTAACCAGAAAAAAAGAATAAAATCTCTAATTTTATCAATCAGAAATGACAGAGGGGAAATAATAACAGACTCCTCTGAAATTCAAAAAATCCTTAATGGATATTAAAAAAAAACTCTATTCTCAAATATTTGAAAATGTGAAGGAAATAGACCAACATTTGGAAGCACGCCACCTTCCTAGACTTAACCAGAAAGAAGTGGAAATGTTGAAAAGGCCTATATCAAGTTCTGAAATAGCATCAATTACATGAAATCTCCCCAAATAGAAAAGTCTAGGACCAACTGGCTGCACATCAGAGTTCTACCTAACCTATTTGTGTGTGTGTGTGTGTGTGTGTGTGGTTTTTGGTTGGGGCTAGGTTTGATCCCACCACCTCCAGCATATGGGGCCCGTGCCCTACTCCTTTGAGCCACAGGTGCCGCCCTCTATTACCTACATTACTTAACTTTTTCCAAAACATAGAAAAAGAAGGAATACTTCCCAACACATTTTATGAAGCAACATCATCCTTTATTCCCAAACCAGGAAAAGACCAAATAAGAAAAGGAAATTATAGATCAGCATCTCTAATGAATAGTGATGCAAAAATATTCAATAAGATCCTAGCAAACAGAATCTAGCAACACATCAAACAAATTATACACCATGACCAAGTGGGTTTTATCCCAGTGTCTCAAGACTGCTTCAATGTACATAAATCTATAAATATAATACATCATATAAACAAACAAAAAAAGACCATATGATTTTCTCAGTTGATGCAGAAAAAGGTTTTGGTAACATCCAGCATCCATTCATGATCAGAACACTTAAGAAAATAGGTATAGAAGGGATATTTCTTAAACTGATAGAGGCCATCTACAGCAAACCCACAGCCAATATTATATTGAATGGAGTAAAACTGAAAACATTTCCACTCAGGTCAGGAATCAGGCAAGGTTGCCCACTGTCTCCACTGCTTTTTAACATTGTAATGGAAGTCTTAGCCATTGTGATCAGGCAAGAGAAGGTGATAAAGGGTATCCACATAGGGTCAGAGGTGATCAAACTTTTACTCTTTGCAGATGATATGATTGTATACCTGAAAATCCCCAGGAGCGTAACTACAAAACTCTTCGAAGTAATCAAGGAATACAGCAGCATGTCAGGATAAAAAATATCAATACTCATAAATCAGTAGCATTTTATATACGAACAATATTCAACCTGAAAAAGCAGTCAAGGATTCTATTCCTTTTATAGTAGTGACAAAGAAGATGAGATATCTGGGAGTGTACTTAACAAATGCTGTGAAAGATCTCTATAAAGAGAACTATGAAACTCTGAGAAAAGAAATATCTGAATATGTTAACAAATGGAAAAACATACCATGCGCAAGGCTGGGAAGAATCAATATTGTTAAAATGTCCATACTACCCAAAGCAATTCAAAGATTTAATGCAATCCCTATTAAAGCACCTTTGTCATACTTTATTGATCTGGAAAAATTAGTACTTCATTTTATATGGAAACAGAAAAAAACTTGAGTAGCCGAGACATTACTCATAAATAAAAACACATCAGGGGGAATCATGCTACCAGACTTCAGACTGTACTATAAATCTATGGTGATCAAAACAGCATGGTACTGACACAATAGAGAGGTAGATGTATGGGACAGAATTGAGAACCAAGAGGTGAACTCAGACACTTATTGCCATCTGATCTGATAAACCTATCAAAAATATAAATTGGGAGAAAGATTCCATATGTAACAAATGGTGCTGGGAGAATTGGCTGGCAGCTTGTAGAAGACTGAAACTGGACCCACACCTTTCACCTGTAATGAAAATTGACTCATTGGATGAAGGACTTAAACTTAAGCAATGAAACTATAAAGATTCTTAGAGAGAGTGCAGGGGAACCACTTGAAGAAATTGACCTGGGAAAATACTTTATGAGGAGGACACCCTGGGCAATTGAAGCAATACCAAAAATACATTACTGGGATATGATCAAACTAAAAACCTTTTGCACTGCCAAGAACACAGTAAGTAAAGCAAATAGACAGCCCTCAGAATGGGAGAGGATATTTGCAGGTTATATTTCTGACAAAGGTCTGACAACCAGAATACACAGAGAACTCAAACTTGTTAATAAGAAAAGAACAAGTGATCCCATTTCATTGTGGGCAAGAGACTTGAACAGAAGCTTCTCTGAAGAAGACAGGTGCATGGTCTACAGACACATGAAAAAATGCTCATCATCTTTAATCATCAGAGAAATGCAAATCAAAACCACTTTGATGTATCATCTATCTCTAGTAAGAATAGCCCACACAACAAAATCCCAAGACTACAGATGTTGGCCTGGATGTGGAAGAAAGGGAACACTTCTGTACTGCTGGTGGGAATGAAAATTCATTCCTTTTGGAAAGAAGTTTGGAGAACACTCAGGGATCTAAAATTAGACCTGCCATTTGATCCTGCGATCCATCTACTGGGTGTATATCCAAAAGACCAAAAATCACGTTGCAACAAAGATATTTGCACCAGATCGTTCATTGCAGCTCAATTCATAATAGCCAAGTCATAGAAGAAGCCCACATGCTCATGGACACATGAATGGATTAATAAATTGTAGTATATGTACAACATGGAATACTATGCAGCCTTTAAAAGGATGGAGACTTTACCTCTTTTATGTTTACATGGATGGAGCTGGAACATATTCTTCTTAGTAAAATATCTCAAGAATGGAAGAAAAAGTATCCAATGTACTCAGTACTTTTGTAAAACCAATTTGTAATTGCTCACACCTTCTTATGAAAGATAGATCACAACTATAGCCCAGGATGAAGGAGAGAAAAGGAGGGGGATAGGTAGGGAAGGGGGAGATTTGATAGAGGGACAGTAAATGGTGGGACCACACCTATGGAGCATATTGCAAAGGTACAAGTCAAATCTATTGATAGACCATAAATGTCTTTTCACAATAATTAAGTAAATGAGGTGAAAGCTATGTTGATTAGTTTGATGTAAGCACTACAAATTATACAAAAAATCAACACATTGTGCCCCCAAAATGCATAAATGTATTCATGATCTATGTGTATATGACTTAATAAAAGGAAAAAAATATTGAGGCCAAAAAATACATAAAATATGCAAATTAAAAAATGTTTTCCTATCATAGACATTGTAAAATGTTTTCTATCTTGTCATTATCTATTGTTTATTTTTATATAGAGATTTAAGGCTTTTATACTGCCAAATTTATATTTCCATATACCTATCCAATTGTTTTGATCTCATTTATAGGCAATCCTGCTTTTTTTTTCCATTGATGAAAAATAACACATTTAAATTAATATCCTGTATGTATTTGATTCTGCAACTGAATTCTCTACTAAATTACTTTATATGGTATTATTCAAACAGCAGTTAGAATTATTTTCCTAGATTGGGTTTCCCAGGAATGGAATAAGCATATTTTTAGTAAAATAAACTGTATTTTATATAATTAAAGATTTATTATAAGATTAAAATTTTAAACCTAGCAATTTCCTATTCAACTGCTTAGACATAATTATTGAATTAGAAAGTTATGTGTGTGTTTGTCTATGTTTGGGGGTTTATGACAGAGAGACAGACAGAGGATGGAAATTATCATTTTATTGATGTAAGACTTTAACTCTTGCAGTAAAAGGAAAGAATAGTAAAACTGCTTGTTTCCATAAATTCCAAAATCTAGTTCTTGTAGTTTTATTGTCAGATTGCTTAAAAATAAAAAGTGATACAAGCTCTGTAGAAATATTTTCCCTTAGAAACTGCAAATGGTAAAGTCAATGCAATTATCTTCCTAAATTTCCTATGCAGCAAGATAGTCTTACTATTTCCATTTAAAGATGAGCGAGAAAAAGTTTTTTAAAAAGGTAGAAATCTTCTGATTAAAACCAAAAATGAACCCTTGCAAGGACCAGAACCAGGCTCGCAAAGAGAGGGGTGCTCCTTTGTATTGTTACCCTCATTGGGAAATGCAAGGCTGGCTGGGGTTTTGCTTGGTTTAACCTTGGTTATTGCTGCTGCTGTTGTTATTGTTAAAGGAAATTAAAGTTAAAGATCACAGTTGATGGTGAGCCCATGCAGAGCATGCTAAACCTTCAACAAAGCTTTCCAAATGGCGTGATTTCACTTTCAGCATTCCACTGTGTTTATAACGATCCCTTAGAGATTATTAAATCAGAGAAACTTAAATAAATCAAACTGAAGCTTCAGGACTATAGGGTAGGGTCAGGGTATCTTCTTTATCTTTGGGTAGTTAAAATTATGCTTGTATGTTTTCACTATTTACAGAGAGGAACTTGGAAATAGATACTAATCTAACAGTTCATTTCATATATCAAAAAGCCCTGTATATGTGTTATTTCTTTCTCATTACATCTTTTCTAAATGTTCTTCTTTCATCAAAATTTAACCGCCTGTTTGATTATTACCTTTGTTACAGTGAGAATAATTCCGTGCAGGTATGACAGTCATTGTCTAAACCCCTTGCCTTTCATGATAACCACAAATTCGAAAATGAATCTCTTAAGAACCTTGGCTGTTTCTTTCCCATGTCTTTCTGAGGCTTCTTGTTGGGATTTATCAGATGAAAGATACTCTTATCTTTATCAGCATTACCACTATTATCTACCCACTTCTGAATTCTCATGCTTTCAGTAGGAGAAATCTGATCCCCAAATGGGACAAATCTCTAGTCTTTTATATTTGTAAAGACAGCTGCAAGTAATTGTTCCGTGTCTCTGCTATTTCCTTTTCCATTGTCTCTAATTCCCTCTGTTATTATTATAAGTGCACACAATTTTTCCTTGATGTTTGCCCTCTTAAATACACATGGTGCTTGCAAAACATGTTTTTTTTTAAATTGGTTATACGAATCTGCTTTTTTTAGTTCTTACTATTTCATTTTCATCTTTTAATTTCTGATTACTTGTTTGTGATTTTCCCCTTATAAGTCAGGCTTTTTCCTGTTAATGACTGATTTTTTTTTAACCTTTCCCAATATGGATAATTCAATCCCCAGAAGGAACAAAACACTTCTCCTATTTTATCTGATTCAAAAGCTAAATTCCCTTGTGACCCCACAGAAAACCTCTTTCCACGTGACCAGAAAAAGCACAGGAATTCTTTGGCTCTCCGGCAGCTCCCTTTCCTTCCTACTCATCTCTGCCAGTCTGAGTATGCGGACTGTCTGCCAGACTGCAGCAAGACTAATATTCAATATGTATTTGGGTTTCTTTATCTGGGGGCACACTCTGGTTCACTTCGCTTTGTGGGTGCTTACTCTTAGCAAGATCCACCCAGAACCTCTGTAACTCTACTTGGGAGTAATTTGTAAACCTTGCGCCTCATTCAAAACACTAGAGGTGTTTTGTTTTGTTTTTTTCTTTTTTTTTTTTTAAACCAGGTTGAACAATCCAGTTTTGCTTCAAGATGTGCTACAGAACCACAGTGTACATTCTCAGCATCTCAGTTTGTCAACACCCTTGATGCTTCTTTACTTTCCATTACCTCCCTGGTGGATAAAGAAGTGACAGTCTCATAGAAGAATAGATCTAGGGACAGCTGGCTGTCAGATGACATCTGCTTGTAACGTCCCACTGTACCAGGCTGTGACTCCATCTCAGCCCCTGCCCAGCTCACACCCCTGCTGGTAATACCCCTCTCCTCTTAGCATTGTACCTAACAACTACTCATTCCTTATTTAAAGGAAAGTTTCCTTTTTGTCAAAGATATACATAATTCAAAAGCTCAGCGATTTCTACAAGTTATGTTAAGGTCAATGATAGGCTCTAGTTTCCTTTTTCCAATTCTCGCAATCCAGAGGCAATCACTTTTCACTTTTACCTTATTCTTTTGGTATTTATATTTTAGTTATTATTTGTTGACTTTCCAGTGTGGAAGTTGAGCATTTGGTTCTCCTTGACTGTCCACTCTTGAATATCTCCCATCTCCCAATATGGTAAAAGTATAGTTTTGGTTAGATCCATATTTAGGATTTACGTTCTTATTACCATATAGTAGACTATGATCATGTTTCCTTACCTGTGTAACCTATCACCCCCCCCCATAGAATGATTTCCTGTTCATTCACTTTCATTATCCCCCAAATTTCACCGTCTTATAGAGGGCACACTTGGGATATTCTGACCTGCTTTAGTCTGGATAGGCTGCCCTCATGCTTGGTGCACAGCTGTGAACTTTGGACCCCAGCGTTGCCATCCCAGGGTTCTCTTTGCCTCTGATCTACACTGGGTCTTCTGTTCTTTCTTCAAGGTTGCATTGTCCTCTTAGATCTGAGCATATGAAAGGTAAGTTTTGAGACTTTCTTCTAGTGCAACCTCTGCTAGTTACTTTTTTGTTTATTTCCTCAGAATGTTTGATAATCCTTGGATGTCTACTCATATTTCAGAATAGGAAAATACCACCATTTATTAGAAACTCTAAGCATGTGGGTAGGACTAATTGGCAGTAGTGTCCTTGTAGGGTAATATGGCTAATGTGATATTGGGAGAACTCATTTCTGTATCATTTTGTCTTTTCTCATTGTCTGAAAAGTTTCTCCAGAAGAGACTTTCATAAGTCACTTTACTTCTCTGGACTTAGTTTTATGAACTCTAAAATAGAGAGTTAGAAGGATGAGCTCTAAAATGGATCAAATATTCTAAAATGTTAGGTATCTTTTATCCTTTTTACCAGAATTCAGCAATATGATAGTAAAAAAGGAATCTACAGAGCAAACTTTATTATTTGTTCATGTATTAAATAGTTGTGATGGGCAAAACAATTGACATTTCACAGAATAAGGACTGAAATTTGTCTAAGAATGAATAATAATTAAAATTTTAATGAAGAGCAAAACATTATATTTATGACTTTAGAAAAGGTATGTAATAGTTAATAATGTATGCTGCCCTTGACTTTTAAGTCATACCTGATTTTATGGGACATTGTAAGTAAGAACATTGAAATATGCCAAAGAAAGCAGTAATCTTATTGTGCAGGGCCTGAGTAAGCCCGGGAAATCTTGGAAAATTGCAGGAGAAAGTTCTATCACAGATTTTAGCCCCAATTCATTGAATTTTCTCATCTACATGCAGCTGGGTTTTGATGTATTTTGTTCATGAGCACTTTGCTTTACTATGAATAAGGCAAGGATTATTTTAGACTCATAAGGGAAGGGCTTTCTTCTTGTCATGTGCATTGGAAATACTTGTAGATATATATTTTTCTGGTAATGCGGAATGAATTTATTTTCTTCTTTCCTTCTCTTTCTCTCTCTTTCTGTCTTTCTCTCTAACCTTCTCTTGGAGAAAGAAGTCAAGATTAAAAAGTGTACTGAGATTTTGTTTTGTTTTGTTGTGTAGAACTTTAGAATTCTTTTGTTTTGTTGTAGATTTTTAAAACTACATAGTAGCCAGTCCTTCTAGTTTATTTTGTCTTGTGCCAGAGTGAGCTAATCTTTCAGGCCTTGGGATGTTTTTTGATATCTTGAAAATTATGATCACTTCTAATTTTTATTCTACAGTCCTAATTGGTTTATGTACCTTCTAAAGTGGTTGAACCAAGAATAATCGTGGGTACAGTTAAGTCTCGATGAATGTGTCAATAAATAAAATACTAGAACTTTCTGAGATTGGCCTAATGCATAATAGTATATTTAATAGCATATTTTATTTTCTTAAAAAATAGCCTTTATTTTTCCCTTAAGCTAAGAAAAAGAATTTATAAGCCTACAATTCTTAAATATTCTTTACCACCGACTTCAGAACAAGGTAATGAATCATTTCTAGAAGTTTCCTTACCAAGCAGTATAGTCATCCTTGAAAGCTACCTTTCTGTTACAGCAGCTTCAGGCTCAACGTGAACCCCTTCTTTTACCCTGCCAATCTACAGGGACAGCATGTTTTCTTTGCCTTTGGTATCTATTTTTATTATATCTTTTCCTGGATTTAACACTTGGACTATCCCTGTCTTCCCTGTCTACCTTTGCAAGGCTTTTAAAATTTCTTTTCCTCTTTTGCCATGCCCTATGCTTATGGTCAGTAAAATCACCCCCAAATTTAACCTTGATTTCTGGCTCCATCTTGGGCAGAACTTACCCCTTAAGCCCTCCTCCGCCCTAGAAGAAGAACTTGGTCACAAATATGGTTGTTCCCCTGTTCATATTTCTTAAAATTTAAATAAAGGCCAGTGTAAGAGAGGGGTTCTCAACCTTCCTAATGCCACGACCTTTTAATACAGTTCTTCGTGTTGTGGTGACCCCCATAAAATTATTTTCTTTGCTACTTAGAAAGAGGTGGACACTAAGCTACTTAGCAACAAAAATAATTTTATGGTTGGGGGTCACCACAACACGAGGAACTGTATTAAAGGGTCACGGCATTAGGAAAGTTAAGAACCTCTGGTCTAAGAGGAAGAGCCTGAAGGAAAATGAGGCTGGTTTGCTTTACTTTTGTAGTCCAAAGGTTGCTTCCACCATAGGCCATTGGTATAAATTCTGGAGCTCTAGGATATATGACTTCTAATCAAATTACTTCAATTTCCTTTTGGGATTCCTGTCTGCAGCATTAAAGATATTATTTTGCCTAGGTAATTTCCAAATGAACAACAATAGTAAACACATATAACATATGAAAACTATGGACTAACTTATATATTCTCTCATTTAATACAGCAACCTGATAAGCTAGGTCTTAATGAAATTCTCATTTAAAAGAGGAAACGGAGGCTTAGAGAAGTAAATAAATTCCCTAAGATCATACAACAAGCATATATTAAAGCTTGAAATTACATCTAATCCTGTCTGATTCCAAAGCCCAGCTCTTTGTTACCGGAAATGTCACCTTTGTCTTTGCTCTGTCGTTTCACATTCCAGAATGATTTTTGAGATGTACCGTTTAACTTGCTATTCAGGCAAAGTTAAAGTTTTTCCACTAAAAGGCTTTTCATGTAGGCTGTGTTGTTTTTGCCTGTATTGTTATTTTCATTTTGAAATGGCCTAGGCAGATAGTGGGACACCCTGGAGATACAGAAATAAAGATGTCTTGGTGAAGTCTTTAAGACAGGAAAGGAGAGCGGAAAGAGGGGGACACTAAGCTAAGCATTGTGCATATGTTGTCTAGTATTCAGTAATGATCTGGAAAGTTGGCTAGGAAACAAAACAAAACCACAAAACCCTTAGCCCGTAGCTGTTGCCAATTTCTAGTTATAAATATTTCCATCAAGTCTGATCCCAAGTTACTAACATGATATCCCTGAATTTGGAATTTAAATGAAAGGCACATCGCTGTTTCTCTCAAGTTGTAGCACACCACGAATTCTCACAGCAATTTTCTGGTAGATGTAATTATCAGAATATTTAAGTCATGGTCGCGATGACTGCAAAATTATAGCAATTGAATTGACGTTGGGATAGTCAATTCTGTCTATGATTTTCATACTTTTCCTGCTACTTCCCCCTATGCATGAAAAAATATATAGGTATATACTGAGAGGCTTTTCTGTACCAGGCAAAGAAGATACATTGTCCAGGTAATACCCCCAAATAATGAAGAAGCACATGAAGCTGCTGAACGTGGCATTATGTGATTTTCTACTACCCACATGGCAAGTATGACAGACGTTTTCAGGATTTCTGAGAAAGGTATACTAGGAAGAGATTTCCTGAATGCAAAAACACAAGGTAGTGAAAAGGAAAACTGATGTGTGCTTCAATGTGTTTTTTTTTTTTTTGTATGTACATGCTTATTGTGTTATTGTAATTCTCCTCTTCCATGTTGCTCCACTGAGGAAATATGAGCCCGTTCTGCTTTTATGGTTTGTCTTAGAAAGGATTTGAACTTGCCACAGGATGAAATAAGACAGCAAAGAAGCGGGGACATTCTCAAATCCCACCCAAGGTGATCAAAGGTGTTTCATTTTATTTTGATTGATTTCTCATCTGTTTCTACTCTTTGTTTAATTGGAAGGCATTGGCAGAGAGTGCTTAGTGTCTAAACCTATTAGAATCAATTCAAACTTTATTAACTAAACTCAGATGGGTACTCAGGCCTATAGTCTTAAAAAAGCCTAGTGAGCCATACCTCTTCTAGTTAGGTTACCTGGAATACATAGTTTTCCTAAAATTGTCCTGAAGTAGAGTCTCACAAGCATTTATGACATGGCCTGGTAGATGCTCATAGAGCTGGTAATGCCTCAGTAACCTGAAAGAATGAAAAAGCCTCTCCAAGTAGCTAATTTACCACCTGCCTGACGCTGTGTCCATGACAGTTGCACAGCCTATTGAAATAGAACTTAATTGCCTCTTTGCTTGCAGTTCCTGGTCAAACTGATCTATCCCTAGGCTATTTCAGCGGTGGGAGAGAGACTTATAGAATTGGAAGTGTTAGTGAAAATTACGGTATCTTAAAGGGACTGCTGGGCTATATTGGTTCTGAACAGAAATTCTAGCAAATCCAGAGGTTATGGAGAGAGGACAGAAGGCAGATGATGGACAAAAGACTCTGTTGTAGGTCTCATTTTTCTGATGCTGACTGTGTGTCTTGGCTGAACTTAGGCAACAAAGCCCACAGAACCCAGGGGCTACCATCTCTGGAGTTAGTAAAAGTTGATGAGCTAGGAGAGGCTCTCCCCAAACTCCTTGACAATTCATGTGGGCTGATGCACTTCAGAAAGTCAGGTTTCCCAGGGGGGCATCATCTAGTGTGGCCCCACTCTATTGAATCTGTGATAACTTCCATATAACAGATTTCATTTTTGCTCTATATTGAATCACACTGTCAAATAATTGTAGCAGTATCTTTGTGTCTAGTAGGGGTACATCAGTTTTCCTGCCTGCTGCAGCCAGGCAATGTAATTTCCTGAGTGAGACCCTTGAATAAAGAGAAAATCTTTTTTGGTGATGCCACTTCAGGCTGAACAGAAAGTGCCAGCTGCTCAAATCAGAGCAGCTTGGGCTCAAATTTCAGCTGTGTGATCTCGGGCAAGTCACTTAATGTTTTTGTGACTAAGATTTATCATCTATAAAACCGGGATAGCAGTAGCACCCAAGTCATAGCCCTGTATGTAATATGCTGAGAGGTAGATGCTGTGCTGATGCTCAACACCACTAGCACCTCACTCCAGGAAAGCCACTTGAACTAGAGCGGTAGCATCGGTCAGGGGTCTGGGTTTGGGCTGCAGCTCCTTGCCTGTTTCACTCTACTTGATGAAAACTGCTATGGCAAGCACCGGCCTGAAGACTGTTTCTGGTCACAAGTGAATTTGCATAAAGGACAGGCCCGAAGTTGTGTTAACACTCCTAGAACAAGCCCCAAGCTAAAGCCAGCTTCTTTACCGTTCATTTGAGATAGATCCAAAGAGTGTTGTATCTACACTGTCCCCTAAGACCCTGCTGGGATTAAGTCAGTTGCTTACAGTGGTCACTGAATTAACAACACACCCTTTTGTTGTTTTGTTCCTCACTACTTCATCTCCTTACTGTTGTTTTCTGGGATCACCTCTCAAATAAACTCTTTGCATTCAAATCCTTTTCTCACAGTATACTTCTGGGGAACCCAAATCAAGGCAGGTTTTATGGCTTTTTGAAGTGCTGTAAATGACTGTTGAATTGGATGGATTACTTTATAATCCTCATCAAGTCAATTTACTTTCTTTAGAATCTCTAGCAGGTTAGTATAGGTTTTTATGCTTCTATACATGGGTATTTTTATGTACAGATTTTATTTAAGTGGGAAAAAGTCTGGACTTAAAGAACTCAAGTTCCTGCTGACTAGCTGTATAAACACATTCTTAAATTCTCAGTTTTATCATGTGATACTCAGTGCACACCACTGTAATAATTAGATAAGATAATGTGAATGGAAGATATACATTAGACCAGCCCCAAAGGTGAAACATCTCCAAGTGAGGACTTAGCAAGTCGTAGGTGAATTTAGAGATTCTATAATTGGCAATTGGTTGAGAGAGTTAAGACTGTCTAAAAATTCAGAATCAATAGGAAGGATAATGAGGCATGTCTGACCTACCGTCATGGCTGCGAATTCAGTCTTAAGGTTTTCTGAGGTCCTCTTGGCCAAGAGAGAGTTCATTTAGTTAAGGAACTTAAGATTTTAAGTTTACAGTAATATACAGAAAATTATTCTACAGAGGTTATATTATTTTATCATTGGCAGTCATGTCATTGGGTTTACTGTATTCTTGGAATTTTTATAACATTACATGGATTCTTCCTTTCTAATTTTGTAAGGTAAAGGATTCATTAATATTACAAGGCTAATTGGCCATATTTTGATCTACCCATTGTTATTTGATTTTGTTTAACATTTGAATTTCTATTTTTCAAAAACCTTATCTCCCTTGCCGTTTTGGCAGCTACCTGACAACCCAGCCAAGGCCAGGATATCTAGTGAGCAGTAAAATGAGTTTTGTATTACAGAGCCTGGTCTCTAACTCAGAGCTGCAAACTGCATGAGACATTTTGATTAATAATGTTAAGAATATTTCCTTTTCCATTATGCAAACAGTTCATGTACTGTTTGACTAATGCCTCTGCCAAATATGAGTTTACCAAACTAATAAGCCACAGGCAAATTCAAACCTTACAGTCTTTTTCTCTGACTCAAAAATAATGAAAAAAATGCATATTCATAAAAAGAAAAGAACGTTACATTATTACATTAGCTAGTTCAGAAAGAACTATTCATTAAGAAGTTCAACCACTGACTTTAAAAAATTTAAATTTAAAATGTTGAAAAAAGCTGCATAATTATTTTGAAAATTTTCCAAATAGCAATAAAAATGAATAGGGAGAATGGCTTCATTGCAACTTTTGAGAGATCACAATATTTTGATGAGTTTCCTTCCTATTTTATTTATGTATACTGGCTTTTTTTGTTTGTTTTTTATTGGGTTCATTGTATCATGGGACATGTATTTTGTGATAACACACATACCTAGGTGTTCATCTAAGGCTTACTAGTAGGTGCGTTTCAGTGGCAAACACTTTGTTCACATTCCCACTTGCTTTTTAGCTTCTGTGTCATGGAGGGATGTCTCTCGTTTTCCTCGCTAGGTTTTGCTCCCGACCCTTCCCCAGATCCTAATCTCTCTTCATGCCACCCATGAAACAATATGTGTTGAGTTTTGTACTTTGGTATCAAAGCCATAGTCTGGAGATTGCTGCTGGAGGAAACCTGGTTCCCTCTCGTCAATAGGGCAGTGATGGCCTTTGTGCCACACTGTCACTCATAGTGAGTGAGCTATATTCCTCTCTTCGCTCCTTCCCTCCCTCCCCTGACAGCTATTCATGAAGTAAGGTTATTAGGAAAGCATGAGGTAGGTCCCTATAGGCCCCTGACAGAGTCTATTCTTCCACTCTTCCCACTAAAATTGAATATCTATTTTTTTAATTTCATTATTAAAAAGAAAATTATTTTAATCATCAATATAACAATGTGATCAGTGAAGAGGAATTTTAAAATAGGATGCCATTCCTTCTTTCTAGAATTTGACCTGGCAAATCAGCTTAGGGCAAATTTTTCTTATCATGGGGGGGAGAATTGCCCAGCTTATCTTAGTTATATAAACACGTGTGCAGCCTGCTCAAGTGTTGACATGACTCCTCTTGAAATGCAGAACAGAGGAGCCTTCTGTCTACAGCAAAACGTGTCCTCATCTCCGTACAATATTCTATGGAGGTTGTGAATCAGTTTGTCATAAGAAATCTTGAAGCTTTGTGAGAGTGGAAAGACTACAGCTCCAGCCCCTTTTCCTTATGATTCAACATCATAGAAATCTGGAAGAAACCAGGGTGTCTCTGGCCGAGGCCTCCTGATAAGAAAAAAGTATATAGTGAAAGATGAGAACTGCTGGGAAGAGAAAGGAAGTTGGAGCTTCAGCAAATTTCCAGCAAAGGTTTAAGACAGATCTGGCTTTTGCAGCCCCATGACTAAGCAACAGTGGGATGGCTGAGCATTCAGACGGCAGGGAACTTCCAGGGTGGCCTTAGGATCCACGTGTGTCAGGGCTTCACTGCGGCTGTGGGTGCTCGTCCAGGATGAACAGATCCTGAAGGCATTGTGTCAACAATGGTTCACTCTCATTTAGAAGAGCCTTCTTCGGAATCCTTTGACCTAGGTCATTGTGACTGAGGGGATATGGAATACCAAGCTGCATGCCAGGAAAGGCTTGTAGGGTTTTAAGTGATTCATTAGAATAATAAAAAGGATGTGGCTATGTTTACACCTCCAGGCTGGTGAAGGAAGTTACTATTACTCAAGCATTCTCTTTATTACAAACTTTAATGCCTGCCTAGCAATGTATAAGAGGATAGACCATACTTTTACGTTTTCATTTCTCCATTATTGGACATTTAAGTCTTTAGCATGAGACATTTCTGACAGAATATAGTATTTGTTTTGCCACTATTAGCGTAATAGTAGCAGGAACCTATTTTCTAGATGTTAAAAATGTGCAGTTATAATGTAAAATAAGTCTTTTGGAACACACTTTTTTTGAACATGAAGTTAGTTTCCTTTTCTTCTTAAATTTCAGGGGCTCTGGGGTGCTTTGCCAAGGGTGGGCACAGCAGGGAGAGGAGTGTAGACCAGGCTTGCTGGTCCCAGGGTTTGCAGGGCACCTGTGAAGGGAAGGCGGGTTAAGAACAGTCTGCTGGGAGGAAAGTGCCCACCCGTTACATGTGAGAGACCATCACTGACCCAGTGAGCCCCTAGCAACATGCAGAGCACAGCACATTTGAGGTGCCTGGTATGTTCCTGGTATTTTTTTTTTTCAATCTTTGGATGAAGGGATATTTTTGCTACATGACCAAGGCACAGATGATAAACATACATAAGCATTGTAGAATTATACAATCAGATTTGCAGAAACTTACTACACGATTTTAAAAATGCCTTTTAACCTCTGAAAAGTCATTTTCTTATATGAAAAATAGATAATGATATCTGTAATATCTGTACTTACTTGACCTTAAAATGCACAATATAATACAAATAATAATGCCATCTATACTTACTTGTACTTAAAATGCATAATATAATACAAATAATTCCATATGGTTCCTTTCAACATATTATTGTTGTTTCAAGATATTTAATATCATTTTTCTGATAGTAATTACGTGATCTTCTATACCTGGATATAAACAACAACAACAAGAAACTGAAGCAAAACCCTATGATACCAAAAGAAATGATGACAGATCATGGTCATGAATGATACTTTGAGGTAGACAGGAGACTACTTTAGACCTCAATTTCCCTCCAATTTTATTCATTAGAGAACCACAGCCGAGTGAGATAACAGCCATGGTGCCACTTTCAAATTGGAGATATTGCAGATCTATAGAATTGGTTTGGTTTTGTTTGTTTTTCCAGAAGACATTTGCCCCTATTATCTGAGAATGTGGGTGCCCATGGAGTAATTCATCCAGTCTGGCCTGGCCACCTTGTTTTGGAAGGGGAGACCATTAGGAGAAGCTGTTCTGGGAATCTTGACTCTAGGTCCACCTTTTTTATTGATTTATTTTTTTTTTCAGACACCAGAAAGTAAGTTTTCTTCTAAAACATAGAGATTAGATTTAAAAGGTTTGTTTTGGGGAGCATTAGAAGGAAACTGATTAATTAAGAAATGAGATAAAGCTCAGGATACAAGATAAATGGTGATAAAAAACTATATCTTAAAAGGGTTTAATTCTCCTCAATCAACAAAGTGCATTTAACATGTATTTTCACATTTGAATTTCAGAACAGCCCCTTGAAATAGGTTGGAGAAGCATTATTTTCTTCCTTTTATACTTAAGAGAACTGAGACTCAAAAATTTAGGGGTCACGTCCATAACAATGGAAGTTGAAACTGAGGATTAGAGTTTGGGTTTCTCATTCCCTTTTCTGTCTTTTTTTTTTTTTTCTGCCTACTTTACCATGCTACTGTTGAAGGGGCCAGAGTCTTGGAATTTTTATGTCTTTCTTTCCGGAGTCATTCAATCACAGTCCCAGAATATCTTTGTAAGGGAGATGAATGACTCTTCTGAAACTCAGAGCCACTCACATATTTATATCATCAGTACCGCTCCGACTACAAACTCTTACAAATAACATGAAAGCTGGAGGCATCCCTTTTATTTCTTTCTGCTCTCCCCTTCTGCTTTATGCATGTCCAAAGGGTTCTCTTTTTACAGATTCATTTCCTAGGGGAAAGGAACATAGAAATTCTTGTTCTTTCTCAAGGCTAATAATCTGGCTGCTTTTTATTTTAATTTTTTTTTTTTAAAGTGCTTTCCATAGACTTGATAGGTTATCCCGAGTCCCTCTCCTAACTATGCAAAGATTTTAAAACTTTCTTTTCTATTTTTCTGGTCATAAGTCTTCTTGACAGAAAATTGCAACAAGAGAAAGGTCTGTTCCCTTTCTTCTCACGGAAAGCCTGGAGGGAAGGGGAGCATATGTCTACCAGGAGTCTCCAGAATTGGGAGCACACAATGGGGAGAGGTGAGCCTCTCTGCTTTGAAGCGTCAATTCCCTTCTTAAGGAACTCCATTCTCCTGGCCAGGAAAAGGAAAGAGGACTGGTTGTGAAACAGATGCTGCTCAGACAGCCTGGTTGTCAGCGCAGGAGTCAGAAGGCGAAGGAGACAAAAGTCAGAGGGGCTGGGGTGCACATTCACATGCCCCTGCAGGAACGGGAGGCCCCCAAACTTGAGACCCAATATATGCTTTGCAAAACAAGCATGTTTTCAATTTTAAATGAAAATGAAGGAAAGGAAAATGAGTATATATCTAGACCAGGAGTCAGCAAAATTTTTCTGTAGAAAGCCAGATAGTTAATATTTTAGGTTTTGTGGGCCATATAGTCTGTCTTAAACATATAACTCTGCTATTATCACACAAAGGCAACCTTAGACAACACTTACATGAATGCGCATGGCTATGTTCCAGTGAATCTTCACCTATGGACATTCAAATGTCATGAAATATTATTCTCGTTTTGATTTTTGCCCCCAACTATTTTTTGGGGTATGGGCTGTACAAATGCAGGCAGTGGCCTGGCTCTGTCCCGGTTGGGGTGGGGGTTAGTTTGCCCCACTATGCTCTAAAGGAAGGTGATGTTAGCACCGGTGGTGTGAAATGTGAAGAGAATTCTTTTTATTCTTCTATGAAGGAATAACTAGATGAGCACATTTCCTCATGTGGCCCTTCATTCCCCTTGGACAAAAAGTAAAAAACATAAAATTGAGAAACAATCAATGGTGGTGATAATCTTACTTCTTCAGAATTCACTTAATTCTGAAATTTCAACAGGAGCCACATCAAAATTTACCATTAAGCATTTTTCGGAAGTTTAGTTGCACAGCCGGCCTTCTACTTCAGACCTACAGACTTTAACTAATTAAAAGAAATCTAAAGCCCAAAGGAAGAATGTCTTATTTCAGAGTAGTACTGTATTTATTTATTTGAAGGAACCAGCGCCCCCATCACAGGAATCCCTACCAGAACATTACTGGTTTAATTTTCTGTTCTACCATGCGACCAGACTGTCACATGATACTACCATTACGGACATGCTTGGAATCAAGTAAAATCAATGTGTCAAAATGTCCTACATATGTAGGGGAAAGAACCTGGGTTTCTAACTCAAAGCTAAAAAGGAAATAAAAACTCACTTTAAAGCAAACCATTTCTGAGGAAGGAAATATAAGGAACATAAACTGACTCGAAGTGCATATCTACGAATTTTCTTTTTTTTTTTTTGCAGTTTTTGGCCGGGACTGGGTTTGAACCAGCCACCTCCAGCATATGGGGCCGGTGCCCTACTCCTTTGAGCTACAGGCACCGCCCCATTTTTAAGGTATTTTGTCCCTACTTAAAATGTTCTTACCCTACTCTTACCTGTAACTCTGGGTACACAGATTGCGTTGGAGTATCTTTTGAAAAGAATGTTGGGCTATACCCATAAACACAAATCTTCCCACTTAATCATCACTGTTAATTCCAGACTTTCTCCATAACATAGATGTAGATGTGTGGAAGTGAGAATTATCCAGATCCTCACTACTCAGGTGTGGTTTATAGACAAAGAATATCTTCCTCTCCTAGAAGTTTCTTGGAAATATTGTCTCACATCTCACCCCAGCCTCACTGGATCAAAATCTGAAAAACCTGCTTTTGAACAAAATCATCAGATGATTTATATGCACATTAATGGTCAGGAAGCATTCAGCTATACGTGTAGAAATGGTTTTCAACCTTGGTGATATGTGAGAATTCCCTGTGGGGTTTCCAGATAGCCCAGTTCCCAGGCTCTATGGCAGACACAGTTAAATCAGAATGTCGGGGTGGGGTCTAGGCATCTGTTTTTTTTAAAGCTTCCTGGATAATTCCAATGTGCAGTGAAGTGTGAGAGGCTCTGGCTAGGAAGAAGACTGTGCATATCACTGCTCTGAGAGCAAGACGTGAATGCTCTCATTACCAGGTGGAAACAAGGTTCCCAGAACTAGAGTCTTCATCAGAAGTGTTAAAAAGGTCAGCTTGGCATACACTATAAAGGTGGTTTTAGAGAGCCATTTCATTATTCCAGGGATGGAATTTTAAGCTAGGCAACATGATCACATGCTTGGTTTTTTACTCTGTGTCTTTTGAATAAATTTTGCAGGTTTTTTAATTTTAATTTTTATTTCAGGTTAATATGAGGCCACACATGATTAGGTTACATTGTGTTTCTAAGGTAAAGTTCAAGTTGTAGTTGAGCCCTTCACCCAGGGAGAGTGCCATATACCCTGACATTGTGCACATTAGGTGAGAGCTGCTTATGCTCTTCCTCCTCCCCTTCCCCTTCCTTAAATATAATTGTGTTTTTCTCTAGAATGGATGTGTAGTTATTTATTATTAGTATCATTTTAGCATTGAGTACATTAGATACATTCTTTTCCATTTTTGTGATACTTTACTACTGAGAATGTGCTTCACCTCCATCCAGGTAAATGCAAAAGATATAAAGTTTCCATTTTTATGGCTGAATAGTATTCCATGATATACATATACCACATTTTATTATCCATTCATGGATCAAGAACAAATATGAAAAGAGCAAACAATCCCATTTACAAGTGGGCAAGAGATGTGAACAGAACCTTCTCTGAAGAAGACAGACAAATGGCTAACACATAAAAAAATGTTTATCATCCCTAATTATTATATTATAGAGGAACACAAATCAAAACCTCTCTGAGATATCATCTAACCCTTGTGAGAATAGCCTACACCACAAAATCCCAAAGCTGAAGATGCTGGCCTGGATGTGGACAGAAGGGAACACTTTTACACTGCTAGTGAGATGCAAAGTAATACAACCTCCATGGAAGGAATTATGGAGAATCATCCTCAAAGAGCTAAAACTAGAGCTTCCATTTGATCCCATAATCTCATTACTAGGTATCTACAGAAGGCAAAAAATCACTTTACCATAAGGGCATTTATACTAGAATGTTTATTCCAGCTCAATTCACAATCACCAAGACTTGGAAACTTTACAGTTTTAATCAATGCTGTTCTGTCCCCAAAACTTTATCTGATCTTAACCAAGATTTCTGAAAAGACTCTTATATCAGATACTAAGTTGGTGACCATCGTTTTTGCTGAGAATGAGAATAAATTAGTGGTATGTGACTTTTGGCAGATTTAGCAAGATTTTCAAGAGTTTAATCAGATTAACTGATCTTTGAAGCCTCCAGACCATAGCTTAGAAATGAAATCTAAGAAAGCAAATAGGTAATGCCATTCAAAAGTCCTTTTCTGTCTTTGGATCAGTAAGGAACCCATCAGATTAATTCTTAAGGAAAAGTGCAAGGACTGGTATATATAAGAGAAAAAGGCATTACCCAGCAGCTTATATGATATCACCTTATCAAAGTCCCAGAAGTGTTTAAGTTCACTGATTTGTACCCCTCATTAATATCAGTTAAGTTATGTCTTTAAAAAATAATGTAAAGTTGTCTTTAAAGGAACTGAGCCTACTCAATGAGATAAAATTTTTAGGTTACTAAATAGTTAACTAAAGGCAAACAAACTCTCATAAATTAAGTCCAAACTAATGGGTTCGGGTACAAATGGATTCTCCCTAACAAAGGAGAAGTCTGAGTGGAGTCTGACGAGCTTTGAGTTGGGTCTTAAAGTATGATCATATTTGATCTTTCCCATGCCCATCTCATCCCAGTATTCAGATTCTGGTATTATTATTCATCTCCTAATTACCGTGTTCTAAGTTTCAGTTTGCCAGAGCTCCACACACTCTGCTATACATCCGATACTCCGGTAACATCATTTTATTCCACATCGTTTCAATATAACATTGGTGGAAAAACAAATCAGCTCCTGGTGGGGGGGACACTGTGCATTCTCCCAGTGTCTGTGTGGGTTTTCTCTGGGTGCTCCAGTTTCCTACCACATCCCAAAGCTGTGTGTGTTAGGTGAGTTGATGTCAGTGTGAGTGAGCGTGGGTGTGTGTTGAGTGCACCCTGTGATGGGATGGAGCCTGCCCAGGCCGGTTCCTGCCCTAGGCCCTCAGCTGCCAGGATGGGCTCTGGCCACCTAAGATGCTGAGTTGGCCTAAGTGGGTAAATAATGATCTTACTTTGTTTTAATTAATGTTTCTTAAATGCATGGATAGCTCCAGTTGATTTCAATGTTTATTATTAAACAGTGTTTATTATTAAGTATTTTGATCTTTATTTAGAAGTTTGGTGATATTTCTATGACCAGATCGATGCCATAGGAACTTAATTCTTGTTTATATCAATTAGCCTATGGTAAAATTGGTTTTCTTCTATGGACTTTCATTTCAAGTCACAGTTTCCAAGAACCTATCAATGGTGTCATGGTAAGACTTACTGTATTTCTATTACTTTTGCTGTTTCTTAGCTTAATTGCTAATTCACAGACCTGCAATTATCCTCTAGTGTAATTGCTTTCTGCAAAAATCACCTCTCTCAAAAATGCAAAGAAATTGCATTCTGTATGGACCTACCTGTGAATGTCTGGGGATGCCTTTTCAACTATATAGGAGGTCCTCTATAGAACTCCCCAGCTTTAGATAAGAAGAAGTTCTCTGTATGGCACACCTCCTTTAATTAGCAGCCTTTTTACTATGGTTATTTCAGGTGTCCCATTATCTGACATTCCTTCTGGTTATAGCAGTTGATGTTAAATGTTGTCTGACTGTTATCACTTGGGAGCTTTTGTCTGTTTAAATATTTCATGTTCTCTTATAAAATGCTACACTCACTAAATGGCTCCTGAATTCCCAAGTATAACTTGAATACAAATACTAGGTTATACAAATATTCTTCTCAATAGTCAAATATGCATGAATTGTTTTGCTTTACCAATATGAATATAAAGGACCTACTGTGTAGGAAGCATTCTAGATTCTACAAGGAACTGAAAGATTCAGAGACATGTTTCTTGCTGTCTCAGAGCCCAAGAGTAAGAAAATCACACAACCATCATCCAAAGCCAAATGTAGTTGGTGCCAAAAAACAAACAAACAACTAGGAAGTGCTGCTGGAGTTCAGAGCAAGAACACACAGGGGCGAAATTCCACGGAAGGCTTTATAGAAGAGATGGCATTGAAGGTAAACTTTGAAGATGGGCAAGTTTTCAAGAGGCAGTTCTCAAGATGAATGAAAACAGTTAACAAAGATGCTTTCTGTAAATGCCAAGAGCACAGGAACATTTAGCACAAGGAAACAGCCATCTCTTTCTTCATCTAAAACTCCCGTGGATCTAGCAGCTAAGTGCTATACATTTAGTAATAATAATATGTGGCAATAAGCATTCTTGGTCTCCTTTGACTGATGTCAGAAGGAGATACTCATCAAAAAAAAAAGGAGACACTCATCAAAAGTAAAACAAACCACCAAGGACTCACATTATCCTGGCAGAAACTAAGAAAACCAAATGAATAATGTCTATTGTCCCAATTTAAAATTGATTACATAGCCCCCCCAACTCCCGCCCCGAATTGTTGGTCTGTTGTGACTGTTTAAATTTGTTCATAAGTTTACTTTTCCTGGTTGGAGAAATTAGGGAAAAATGAAAAGGAGTTTTGGTTGTTGATGATAAATATGCTAATTAAATCTCTGATTGAGTGATGGCTGCCAAGAGTCAGTGGCAGGTGGTAATAGTTCCTTTGTAATCATTATAATTGTTTGAAATAATTCACTGTTCTGTTCCAGGATTATTTTTGGAGAGGAGGTCTAGGAGAGACAGTGCAGATGGGCCTGATTGAAACAGTATCCTTATTAAAAGTGCACATTATATTTGCTGATTAAGTTATTGGCAAATTTAAATATATTGTCAGTATATCAAACTAATCATTTGTTGCAAAAATAATAACAGCTACAGCTGTTCTCACTTTAATTTTTAAGAGATAAAATATGTTCCCTTAGAAAGGTACGTCTGACATGACATATTTTCTTTCTATGGCACTCAGGGTCTCTGATGTTACAATGTTTCTTTTTCATTACAATAGACATCTTACGTGAGCTCTTTTTTTCTTTTAAATTTATGGAACATATGCAGTATCCACTTCACCCAAAGCTATAGAATAATGACGCTATTATTGTAGCCATCTGTCTCTTCACATCAGTGTCTTCTATGGTTTTATAGTCCAGTTTGGGGGCTCTGTAAGAAACAATATTGGTTAACATTAATAACTGCCTTCATCTGACAATTTACATCTCTATTTGGCATCAGCTCCTGAAAGCGTCTACCCTTTAAAGATGCAGGAGTACCGGGGAGGGAGGGATGCTGTCTTGAGGGAGATAGGGGAAGAACCGCCTATTTTGCTTCACTTGACTGATGCCCAAAGGAAAGGGTGAGTCAATCTCCCCTTCTTATTATAACTCTGCATTTTCAGGCTCCCACCTTGACAGGCAGAAACAGTGCCAGCCAATGCTAATTTGGGTAACATCTAAAAGGCTTGCCTGACAAGGCAGATTCGAATTATGAAGCAAACCCCTCACATACTGAGACCTTGTTAGCTAGATTAGTGGTGGATTGGCTTCTTGTGACAGCTTGTTTGCTAGAGGTGAGCTATCTGCATTTCCAATGTAGGCAGGTTATATCATCATTTAAAGTAAAAAAAAAATAAAGATGTCGTTTTTCTTGTTTGTCACGGAGTTCATGTAATATTCCCTCTCGATTTTCTCATTGTTGACTTCAGAAGGAAATAGCAGCAAGTGTGTACCTTTGAGTACGACAGCTAATTTTGTTATGGATGAACAGAGTATTGTGACAAAACAGTGGCACAGCTGTCATAACAGCTGTCACACATTAATCATGACAGTGACAAATAGCATAATTACCTTATCTGGAATTCCTAGCATGCACACTCAGTATGCCCCGCTGCCAAGCGAGCATATCACGCATGGTTTAATTAAAAAGACATCAATACAGGTTAGTTAGACAAGGGCTAGGAGACATTGATCCAAAATGAAAATAAAATTATTTATAGGTTGGTGTTTAGGGACACCTGAAGTCCAATTACTTAGCCAACATGATAATTTGAAACTATTTCTTTAACTGGCCCTTCTCAGTGTGTATATCACAGGGTAAATAGGCTGTTCTGCCCCAAACTAACAGCCCTTCCTCCATTAAACATTTGATCTCTTCTTTTTCCAATCTCAGCACAGGTCCTTGGGAGCCATCTTTATAGTCTGCTAATTAGTTGAGGGGACTCTATTGATGATCATGCAATTACCAGTGAACAAGTTGTAGCTGACTTTTTGGTTAACTTATTTTCCAAGGTGGGTGCAGAGCTCAAGGAAAACACTATTAAGCAAAGTAGTTTTATTTAGAAATTTTAGTTTTATTTAGAAATTCTTCCTAATCAAAAAATGAGATGAAGTTAAGGCAGGTGAGGCTGGGGTTTGAGTCTAGAAATGACATTCTCTTCCGTGTACTGTGTTTGAAGTTACGTATCTGTATTCACGTGCATATATGTGTCACATTAGTATGTATAAATATGCACACATGCCAAATATATGTATATTTTGCCCCCCTGGTATTTTAAGCTCAACAATTCATTGAATTTACTGATTGAATTCCTGGGAGCTGGTTCCTGAATTGCTCTGAAGCTGCCTCGATGAAATATTAATGAATCAATTTCCATAGACATGGACTCATTATCTTGCTGGATGCCATTGGAAAACACAGTCCTGCCTGCGGTGTCCTTCCACCTGCCTGTGACATGATTTGATTTTCTCTTTCTCTCTTTTTTTAATTAAATAAAAAATGCTATCAGGAAATTTTTTGATAACTTCGAAACAGGCATTTTCATTTTTCTTGATAGGCACCCAAATGGAGGTAAGCCATTTAAAATAAATTCACGTACCACTTAAGTGATATATTCAAAAGTGGGTCCTGGAAACAAAGAAAGATGTGGCCAGCATACTTCTGTAATGTCCTTTGGACATGAGGAAACCACTAGTTTTCAAAATAGCCAATCTATGAGAAATGTCTATATTTTACGAAGCTGCCCTACCATCTGATTGTTTACAAAGTTATCAACTTTAGGAAGTGATATAAAACATAAACATTGTCACTTTAATTTGGGACTGAGAGAAAGTAACTGGAATTATTCAAGCTGTGTCTACAAAATGCCAAAACAGCTGGTTAAAGCATGAAAAATTCAGTCAGTCAAGCAGCAATTATCTACACATAGCATAAATAGCTGGTTTTAGGTATTTTGCTTTTTGTTCACTAAAATTGACTGGTTTCTTATGCCTTGTACAAGTCAATCCAGGAATGTAATAAAGTGTATTGAACTACAATTATACCAAATAAAGTTTTTAGCTTCCTTCCTTCCTTTCCTTCTGTTCCAGTAAAGATTATTCATGAGTACCATCAACACCCACTTTACAGAACTCCTAAAAACCCACTGGTAGGTTGCTAACATTGCAAGACAAAGACTGTGTATGTTCTCACATTCAATGGCTTTCATCTGACAGACTCAGTGGTGTATCTGAATGTCATGTGATCTGATCCTTTCAACACATACATTATGTGATCTAAGAAAGCTTTTACTGTTTCAACACATCTATTCTTTTAGCGAAAAAGTGAAAGCTCAAGCTTGACCAAAGAAATCTCAATGCTAAACCAAGAAAAAAAATGTTTTTAATCTTTGTTGAGAGAAAACCTGTTTTGTTATTTGTTCATTGTACTGGTTCCATTTTAGTCTAGGTGGTAGGGATCCACCACTTGGAAGTGGGCTATACCTCTCCCCAGGCTGATAGATACTGCATTCCAAATATTAGGAATGCTTCAAAGTGGCTCCTGGTTTAAAACATTTTGATGAAAGCTATGAAAAAACCATGAGGCACCTGCTTGCATGTAGCACTTTTCATAGAATATCAAGGTACCCCTTAACTGAGCAGCTCATCCACAGAGCCCTGTGATAAATCCCTTCTCTACATATAAAGGTCAGAAACAACCAAGAAATTATTTTAGAGGTTGGATACAATTCTAGATCGTTAATCTCAGGGTTGGGTTCTACTGAAGCTAGAGGAAAAAATCAAGTTTCTTGAGAATTACCCCCAAATTACTTATTCCATTGAGAGATAATCAAGATTTTAACAAGGAAGAATCAATTATAGATCAATTGATAGGTAATAGGAAAATAAAGCAGCCTTAGTCTTTCTTGATCTAGCCTTTTAGAAGGAATATCCCTCCCTCTCTTCATGTCTCTGACACTTTCTATTTTGGGACATTTATTACTCGGCTTTTTTATGTGGTATCATTTCTGTCAGTACAATTCAAGCTCTTTGAACGTTGACTGTGTCTAATTCTCCTTTTTCTTCTCCATGGCACCCATGATTGTGCTACACGTTGTAAATGCTGAATAAATATGCATGTGATGAATAACAACATGTTGACTTTAATAATTAAAACAAAGGCATGGATTTTACCTAAAACATCCAGTTTGCTTCTTAGATTCAGCAAATAGCTCAAATGAATTCTCTGTCAAGGCCAAAGTGTTTATTTTCAAGACAAGTTTTCTTCCAATTTCTTTTCAGAAGATAGTTATATTTCCCCCACTTTCCTGCCTGTTAGTTTAACTGGCCTTTTTTGTGAAAGTCAGGTTGATTTTCATTGGATCTAATGGAGTAGGGATGTTGGTCCACTGGCCAGGATGTCAACACACTTTCCCCCAACTGTCATGTTTCTGATTTTCCCTTACCATGAAGGTAGCTTATACGTTAGGGTACTGCACAAAACAATATTTTACAGACTGTAAAATACAAGGTCTATTGAGCCTTCCAAACTTACTCTATGCACTGACTAATGAAATCCAGTAACAAATCTTTACCCACTGTGGAAGAATTAGTACAAGCAAAGCTTATTATTTTCTATAGCCCCTCATTCCTTGGATTTGTGGCCAGGCCTTTTACTCTCTGTTTCTCGGAATATCTCAGTGGCACCTCCTCCCTGCAACAATGACAATCAGCAGGTTTTCCGTGTTAGAACTAGCAGTAGCAATTGTGTTTATCTCCTTGCCTAAGAGGTTTCCTATTTATCTTCCCTGAGGTGGTGCCCATGTGGCTGTCCTGATATAGAGCAGCTGGACAGATTACACCCCGGAGCCACATCTGTGGACACATAGATCAACACCATTTTCATTGCTTTGGTGCCCAAGAAGTTTATCTTCTGTCAGTGAGATTTACTGCTTTTTTCATGAATTGTTAAGACCTTCTCCCCTCCCCTGTTTCCTTTCCTCTTCTGCTTTATCTGGTTTCAAACTACATTAGCATAATCTGGTCCAGATTATTAACAGCTGATTAGTTAGTGTTGGTTTCCTGCCATTATTAATAAGGATTTCCAGTACGGTTTCTGTAGAGGAATCTTGGAGGGTAAAGAATATAACAGAAATATTCTGCATAGGAAAAACATACTTTATGGGTAAGTATACATTGAATGGGTTTGGTTTTACTTGTCAGGCATAAATGTATGGAAAAGATACTGCTTTGGATATCATCTCATGGAACTAAATTTTGATTACTGATGTTGCTCCAGCTGTTTGGACATCATCTCTCAAACCTATTTTAGAGCTTTTAAGTTTACAATACAACTTCCCTGTGACTGACTCAAATTATTCCTAACAGAGCTCTGTAAAGTAGGAAGAAGAGAAATAATGATTTTTCCAGTTTAAAAATGAGAAAATCAAAATTCAAATAGATAAGAAAATCACAAAGTCAGCTGGCCTCAAATCAAGCTGAGTCAAAGGCTCAAATCTAGGAAAGCATATTTGCATTTCAGTTTCTCTCTCCTCTCCACTGAGCTTCAGGGCCGCCTCCAAATACTTCTTATGACTGTCAGTTTCATTTTCTTGGGCTTTCTCTCTCCAGTTTCAAAATATGATGCTTTATCCATTTCCAGAACTCTATGACTAAGGATGAGATTATGATAAAGGATGTAGTGGTTAATGCAAAATATCTAGCCCTTTATCTAAAATGTAAAGTGAAACTGGAAAAAAAAGGCAAGATAGTTCTGTAGAGGATTGATTACATCAAAGATTTTTCATCCACCTGCAGATATGAATTACCTGAGGAGCTCTAAAAATAAATAGTGATGTCTGGATTCAACCTCCAGAGATTCTGGCTTAATTGCTCTTACACTGATGTTCAGACATTAAATATTTTTTTCAAGCTCCACAGAAGATTCTAAGGTGAAACTAGAGTTGAAAACCACTAGGAAAATTTCTTCTTTTCATCAAATTCTGGATTCATCCTTTTATTTTTTTTTCTACCAGCTTTTGAAAAAAATGCCAGGATTTCGCTAATACAGTGGTTCTCAACCTTCCTAAGGCCATGGCCTTTTAATACAGTTCCTGAGGGTCACGACCCACAGGTTGAGAACCACTGCTCTAATACAATCAGAGGTTCTGCATCTTAACCAACATTAATGGTGTTACTCTAAAATTTAGCCTTACCATCTAAATAAATAATATATGTGAGTGTGTTTGCTTTGGCTGCTCTGGAGGAGGGAAAATAATTAGGAAGAAGGTGTTATAGAAAGAGATGATGAGTTAGAGGCATTATTGGCATGCATTTATAATTGTTGTGAGAAGGTGGACCCTACAAGGCCAGGAATTTGTTTTGTTTGGCTCACTGCTACTTCCTAGCTTCTTGAAAAGTACTTGGCACATAGTAGGCATTCAAGAAATAATCACAAATGAATAATTCTTCTAAATCTCCCATATCCTGCTAATCTAAGGAAGCCATGGAGGTTTCTCCATGCTGGGGGGAAGCCCAGCTTTGCCTATTCTCACACTCTTTCTTCACTTACAATACTTATCTCCCATCTTCTCCTCAAGTCTGAATCTTATCATCCTTTAAAGCCTGAGTTCCTTCCATAAGCCTTTCTGATACTCCTTTAACTGTCCTAGGCAATTATCTGCATCTCATTCACTACTGCTACTTTTCACAATCTAGCTTGTGTATATCACAGTTAATTATGTGGACATGATTAATTTTGTCTTTGCATCCTTTCCATTATACATGGAAAGCTCTCAATAAGTAGTTACTTGAATGAATGACTATTGCTTTTGGCAAGGGAGAGTCCTACATCATACAATGATGGGAGTTTAAATGGCTTTCATAATGTTTGATTGTGCTTTGTGCTCTGTATTTTTGGAAATACTTCTACATGTAATAGCACATCTAATTTGCTCCTCAGTACAACCCTAGGGAAAGAAAATAGATGAATATTATTATTAAGTGCAAAGAAACTGAGGCACAACGATGTTGTGAAATGATCTACTAAAGGTTAAACTTTACCAAAGGTGGAGAGGATGGAGGGCCTAAGTCTTCAGCTCTTCTTGTACACAGCTTTGTTAAAGAGCAGTGTGACTTCTTCAGCGTGGGGTGAGCAAATGAACACATTTGCTTTTGTTAACTTCCATAGTCTACACCTCTCCGGCTCAGTTGTAAAACCTAAGTCCCCGTCCCAAGTGACATTGTTTGGATATTTGTCCCTTCCAAAGTTCTTGTTGAAATTGGATCCCCATCATTGGAGCTGGGGCCTTGTGGGAGGTGTTTGGATAATGGGGGCCCATCCCTCATGAATGGCTTGGTGCCATTATCTTGAAAGGAGCCTTGCACCTCTTCCCCCCTTCCCTTTCTCTCTCTAGCACGATGTGATGCCTAGATGCTACTCTTGTCTTCTGGCTATGAGTGGACACTCCCTGAAGCCTTCAGCAGAAGCAGATCCTGGTAATAGGCTTCTTGCACAGCCTGCAGAATCATGAACCAAATAGACCTCTTTTCTCTGTAAATTATCTAACCTCAAGTATCCTTCACAGCAATGCAAATGGGCTAAGACACTAGGTAAGAAGGGAATCATGTTTATGTTCTTTATGATAGAAATACCTGCACTTTTAGTCAGAATAAAATTCAAGCAGGCTGGTTCTCTTTTGTCTTTTATAGCTTGTGCATCATTTTGTTCTTGTTTCAGTGTATCATGAGTTATTTATTTTATTTGTTACATAACCTTCACTTTGTTCATTATTTCAAAATTGTGCCAGAGAGCTGCATGTAGATAAATAGCCAGGTTGTAAGAAGTATCACATTCAGAAGAAACAGTAATAAAGCAATGAGAAGCCAATGGTGTGTGGGCCTGCTGTATGTATCTTTTTTTAAACATTTGAACTCCTGCCGTTACCTATTCGGCACTTTCTAAGCACCAACCCATAGCATGAACCTAGGGTGCTGAGATTCCCTTTGCTTATATGTTTTATTCTAAAGGAATAATTAAGAATCCATATTAAATGACTTGAGGTTTTAGTTTTTCATAAATATATTAAATATGCATCAATGAAAACATCATTTTAATCATGTAAGCAAGACTCATCATTGATTTATCCATGATAGAATTAAACAATAGTTTTTCACAACACTAGGGTTGTAAAAGCTCTTCTTAACATAATTTAAATTTGATTTTATATTTTTAATGATAATTTGTGAGCATTTTAAAAAAGTAGAAATAAAACTTTGTCAAATATTCTGGAATAAAATAAAATTATTTTTGGTTAGTATAAAATGTAGTTACATCGAGAGTTGTGCTTAACTGTAAGGGATAAAGTAGACTTATGATACTTTTTTTCATTTACATAAGTATAGTTCAGGGAATATTACTAATGAAGTGGATGTGGGGTCACCTAGACACCTTAGGAGAAGGTTACTACTTTATTTTAAGTAGCCCATCAATCATGATGAATTAATGTCGTATCCTAGGTGAAAGCACTAATCATAATAAATTCATTTTGTATTCATGAAGGTGTCAAATGTACACCCAAAGGAGTCCCATGTCATTTGTAGTATGGAAAGAAAAATTAAAATATGACCTATTCACAGTCTCTTTGCTATGACTTATACCCAGATGCATGTTGTGGTGCTGATGGGCTTGTAATGCATGTGGAGGAAAGCTGGGAACCTTCACTAATTTTATTGGAAGTGGAATGAAATCTGTGTCAGGAACAAGGACCTGAGGCTATGAGCTGGCATTTTCATGTCCTCCAGGGGATGCCAGAGGGTTCCAGGGGTGCCCGAAGGGAAGGCTGTGAGTGGGCATTCCTGAGTCCACAACCAAGCTGCCTTATTTAACTCACTACTTCCAAAATCAATGCCCACCTTCTCTTTAATATATTACCAATACTTGACCCATTACGAAGGTGAAGAACTTTCCTGGGTAGTTTGCAGGCACCCACAGGTCAGCTGGGCTTTGGGCATGATACAGGAAAACCTTTCCTTTCTTTGTCCTTTTACCCTATTGTGGAGGCACAATAATGTTGTGAAATAATCTACTCAAGGTCAAACCTTATCAAAGATGGAGAGGATGGAAGGCCTAAGTTTCCAGCTCCCCCTTTCCTTTTCTTTCCTCCCCTTGTGGAGTCCATTTCCATGGGAAAAAGAGTGATAGAAATGCCAGATGGGTGAAATAGTCAAGTGTCTAACATACATTTAGAAATGTGTCTCTGTCAGATGGAATTAATGTTAAATGGCTTGCTGATGTATTATTATTATGAATATTGTTGTTAATGCTGATATACGCATTTTAAAAATGGTGACGCAGAATCACAGATTGCTACGTAACTTACCTACATGGTTAGTTATAAGTGGTGGAGTCAGAAACTGAACCAGTCTTCTGCCTCGCTGTTATCACAGTAGTACTTACTACATGAAGATTAAGTGAGGCTAGGATTATAAATTTCTTAGCAGAGTGCTTTCTTAATGTTAGTTAATATGATTAACTGTATGATTTAAAGTAAATGCCCTCCCAACCTCACTGGGACTGAGGGAGGGAAAATCATCTGAAAAAAGGGAAAGCTATTAGACTTAAGCTCCTTTTCAATTTGCTCTGATTGGCTCTGGAACCAAGATAGCAATTAGTGTCATAATCAGGAATCGATCTATGTCTTCTTAAGGAGCCCTTACTGCCATCATTGCTCAGATATTCCAGGCTCTTTTCAAATCCCATGTCTAGGGCTAAACAGTTTTTTGTTTTTTTTTTCCATTTTATGATAGAGTCTCACTTTGTCACCCTTAGTAGAATGCTGTGGTATCAGCCCACAGCAACCACAAACTCTTGGGCTCTAGCGATTCTTTTGCCCCAGCCTCCTGAGTAGCTGGGACTACAGGCACCCGCCACAACGCCCAGCTATTTTTAGAGATGGGGTTCCCTCTTGCTCGGGCTCATCTTGAACTCCTGAGCTTAAACAATCTGCTTACCTTGGCCTCCTAGAGTGCTAGGATTACCAGGCTGAGCCACTGCATCCAACCAAACAGTTCTTTTTATTTCTAAAACTTCCAGAGATTGCAAATTGTGACCAATGATGCTGCTTCAAGGCTTCTGAGCCCCAGAATACTTCACATCTTACAAAATTTCTCTATATTGGTGCCAGGAAAGAATACCTTACATCACATTTTCACCCTGAAGCCCCAATGGATGATTTAAATACCGTGAAACTCATTGCTCTCATCTTATCTTACTCTCTCTTCCTTTCCAGCAACAACTCTCTTTGATGGAATAGAGACATACTTGTATCAGAAGAGCAGGGCTCAGAAACAATGGAACTTCAGAACTTCACTCTGCTAATCCTAGAAATCTTTTCATACTGCCTCCTCTTCCAAAAATTTAATAGCAGAGAACTAACCTGAGGCAGTCCGTGAGTAAAAGTTCATTTCTTTAGCAAAAATGTACTATGAAGTATTAGATCAAATGAGAGGAAGTGAGGCTCAAAGAACTTGTCAAATGGCTGGAAATATGATTATTACTTCTTTTCAAACTTAAGCTTTGCCACTGAAATTTCTAACTGGCTTTGGACAAGATATGTGTTCATATTTCCCAACCAGGTAGAAAAGATTTCTACTTACATTTATGGACATTCCAAATTCCATCTTGTATTCAATTGACCTTCCCCAGTCCCTTTTCTTCATTTAGTTTATGGCTAATAATTTAAAGTTTAATCATATTGTGAGTTGTATTAGTATTGTCTGCTATTCTAGATTGCAACTTCTTATAAAGTAGGGTACGTGTGTTAATTTAAAAAGCAATGTAGTGTGATGGAGAAAACACTGAAAGTTATCTCAAGGGTAGCATAAATGTTTTCAAATGGGGAACTCACTTCATCAGTAGGTAACAGATTGCATAGAGTTTTGATTGACATGAAGATTTCTATCTGGGGAGATGAGAGTGGTGACTTTCATGAACGATCTTTTGAATAACTTTTCTGAGGGATGCAGGTACCGAGCGAGCTTAATGAAATCATGTACTTACTACATTCTATTTATAATATGTAAATGTTGGAGTCCCAGAAGGGGAGGAAAGGGAAAATATGGCAGAAGCAACATGTAAAGGAAGTAACTGAGATTTTTCCCAAACTGGGAGGAGACATCTAATTCAAGAACTGCTATGAATTCAAACCAGAATATGTATAAATTGAACTACATCTAGCACATCTTAGTTAAATCATTGAAAACCAAAGGCAAAGAGAAAATATCAATTGTACCTACAGGGAAGTAAGAGCACATTACCTTCAAAGAAGCAACAGTTTCACTGATTGATGACTTCTCAACAGAAACAATAGAAGCTGGAAAATAATGGAATCCTTAAAGTGCTAAAAATATACTCACTGAAAATATCCTTCAAAAGTGATAGTAATATAATAAAGATACTTATAGGCAAATAAAACTGTAATATCTCATCTCCTGTATTAATTGGAATATAAAAGGAAGTCTTTAAGAAGAAGAAAAAATAATCTCAAATGGAGAATTGCAGGAAAGAATGAAGAGTAATAGTGAAAATGTATAGATAAATATACAGTATATGTATATACTTGAACCTCTGTAAATTGATGAAGGGACTGTAATAAGCTTTTCAACAAAAGAGTGGCCAGTACAAAGAACCTACTGTACTGATACATACATGTGGTAGTTGTCTGGTCTATGAAAATTAGGTCAACTTTAAGAGGTGTGGTCAGTATATGGAGGAGGTCAGCTATGGAGGTTCTACTATAATAATACCATGTCAATAGAACAACACTATTGTCTTTGGGAATCTAAGCAGAAAGAAAGTGTATAAAACCTTTAAGAAAGGGGCAAGGTAACAAATAGAGGTGAAGTGTTCTAAGACTTTAATGTTGCCTGGGAACTGGTAAAATTAATAATTTGTATTAAGTTGCCATGAATCAAAGGTGTGTGTTATAATCTCTAGGGAAACTATTAAAAAGGTAGTGAAAGATTATATCATTAATTTGCTAATGGAGGGGAAAATGGAATAATAAAAGTACAGATTAATCCAGGACAAAGAGAAGCAAGGAGAAAATGTATAGGAATTAAAATAAGTGGGACAAATAGAAAACAAATAATAAGTGGCTGAGTATTAACCCACTACATCCTTAATTACATTAAATGTCATGTAAATGTTGTTCGAATTGAATTAAAACCGCATAGCTTATGAGAGCCATACATTAGATATAATCTCTGTATGATGGAAAATAAAAGAATGAAAAAACATGCCATGCAAATGATGACCAAAAGAAAGTAAAGTGCACCTTTACAGATCAGACAAGGTGGATTTTAAAATAAGAAGCTTGTTACAGATAAAGAAAGACAATTAATGTTAGTAAAAATTTAATTCACCAAGAAGATAGAATTTTAAATTTTTACATGTATCCAACATGGAGTCAAAATATATAAAAGCAATAAATGATAGAACTTAAAAAGGAAATCCACAATTAGAGGGTGAGACTTGAGAATATTTTTTTCTCACAAATTAATAAAGCAAACAGATAAAACAATTAATAATATCAATAATTTGAGCAATTACCAAGGATATTACTATTTCCCTCCACATAAAAAATATAAAGATGCTTCATAGTACTTTGACCTGAATGTCATGATTAAAATAGAAACCTGGAGATGTTTTCATAGGAGAAATCCTCTTTGCATAAATTTTGGGGTTTCCCATTTATTTTATTTTAATATATATTTTTAATAATTTGGGGGATATAATAGTTGTATTTATAGGATACAAATGATGTTTTTGATACAGGCATACAATATGAATTAATCAAATTAGGGTAATTGGGATATCCATCACCTAAGGCATTTATCATTTGTATTAAGAATATTTCAATTCAGGGCGGCACCTATGGCTCATCGAGTAAGGCGCCGGCCCCATATACCGAAGGTGGCAGGTTCAAACCTAGCCCCAGCCAAACTGCAAAACAGAAAAATAGGTGGGCGTTGTGGCGGGCGCCTGTAGTCCCAGCTACTTGGGAGGCTGAAGCAAGAGAATCGCCCAAGCTCAGGAGTTGGAGATTGCTGTGAGCTGTGTGACCCCACAGCACTCTACTGAGGGCAAAAAAGTGAGACTCTGTCTCTAACAACAACAAAAAAAGAATACTTCAATTCCATGCTTTTAGTTATGTTTAAAATATACCTTAAATCTTTGTTGATTAGTCACTCACTTATGTTATCAAATATTATTCATCCTATCTCACTACATTTTTGTGCCCATAGATTTCATTTTTAAATAAACCAGATCATTGAAATCCTACAGATTGGTGTTTTCCTTGATATTTTAGATAGCCTAAATTTTAAGAAGTAAAAGTGAAAATTTTTGTCTCTTTTAAGCATCCTATTTTTCACCTGCTTCCCTACAAAGGAGGTTTGCCCCCATGGAGATAAGGCTATGATTGAGGGATACATTTATTTGATAATAATAAATCTAAGATTGTGATTCAAAGAAAATGAGAGCATTGCATCAAAGCAATGCAACTTTACAAAGTTATCAATCATTTTGCAAAAACTAAGTTGGTCTCCATCATAAAAAAATAAATTCGTTATTCGGCTAGCTAATTTTAAAGTATTGAGAATATATTTCCTCTCTGATGTGACATTTGATTGAATGTTTATCAAAATATGTGTTTAAAGGTATTTAAATAGGCTTTTTTTTCAAAACTCAAATATTTCTTCTCCCTTAAACATTTCTTAGTAAAGAATACATTCTGTGTTTTCATAATTATACATTTATTAATATTTAACTGGAAGTTTCATTCTTTGCTATTTGAACTACATACCACTGAGATTACATAGATTCAAATGGCAGCTAAAAATTACATGCTTGTAAGTAATAATTCTATTAACTAATAGAATTAATGCCAAATTTCTAATATTTCAGGGAGTTAAATAGGATAAATTCTAAATATTTTTCTTTTTATGTAATTTTTCTTAAAGTTGATAATGTTACAAGTCACAAAATTAAAGAAGCACTTTAAGATTCTCAGAGATTATCTAAAACAAGGGTCAGCAAACTTTTTCTGTAAAGGGCCAGATAGTAAATATTTTTGGCTCTGTCACGATACCATGTAAGTAACCATAGCCAATACAGAAATGAATGGGTACGGCCGTGTTCGAATAAAACTTTGTGAGAATAGGCAGTGGGCCCTATCTAGTTTGCCTGTCAAAGTTTGCCAATCCCCCAAAGTCAGCACCTTTCATTTATCACTTCCTCATTGATCACTTACTGTATGTCATTCCCTGTGCCAGGTACTGGGGATGTAGACATGTAAGAGAGAATCTGGCAAATCTGAAAACTGAATAATGTTTCAGTATGGTTGAAACATAAGACGAATAGTGAATAGTAAGAAGTGAGGGTAGAAAGATTGGTCTGCTGGCTCCTTAAGAAAGTCCCATTAAGGACTCTGGGTTTTTTGGTAGGACAGTGGAGACAATCAAAGAGTTTTAACCTAGAAACTAGGGTGTTCTTATTTGCATTTTGCAAGACTACACCTGGCAGCATTGTGAATGATGTAGCAGACAAAAACCAAGAATTGAGTCAAGGAGACTTAAGTCATGGAGTCTAAATATTGGTCCAAGCTCTAATTGTAAGGTTTTTCTTTTTTTCCCCATGTATATATTGTTTGGGATTCATTGAGGGTACAAAAGGTTTTTCTTTGTTTCCTTGTGTATATATTGTTTGGCATTCATTGAGTGATTGCATTGACTCCCTCCCCTGACCCCACTCCCTCATTCATATTACATGAATGCCCCTCACTGCCTTCATATTACCATTGAGTACATTGGATTCTTGCTTCTCCATTCTTTGATGCTTTACTAAGAAGAATGTGTTCAACCTCCATTCAGGTTAATACAAAAGATATAAAGTCTCTGTCTTTTTAAATGGTTGAATGTAAGTAACCATAGCCAATATACATGGTACACATATACTACAATCCATTCCTGGGTTCGTGAGCATTTAGGTCATTTCCACATTTTGGTGATTGTAAATTGAGCTTCAATAAACAATCTAGTGCAAATGTCCTTATGATAAAATGATTTTTTTCTTCTGGGTAGACCAATTTCACTAATGAATATAGATGCAAAAATTCTCAATAAAATCCTAGCCAATAGATTATAGTTACACATTAAAGAAACATGCATCATGATAAAGTAGGTTTCATCCCAGGGATGCAAGGCTGGTTTAAGATATGCAAGTCCACAAATGTAATTCACTATATCAACAAAAGCAAAAACAAAGACCATATGATCTTCTCAATAGATGGAGAAAAAACATTCAACAAAATTCAGCATCCTATTCTAATTAGAGCACTTAAGAATATAGGCATATATGGCACATTCATTAAACCAACTGAAGCCATCTATGACAAACCTACAGCTAATATACTCAACAGAGTAAAACTGAAAGCTTTTCCACTTAGAACTGGAACCAGACAAGGTTGTCTTCTATCATCACTACTATTCAACATAGTGATGGAAGTTCTAGACAATACAAGCAGGCAAGAAAAGGAAATAAAAGGCATCCAAATGGGGGCAGAGGAGGTCAAACTCTCACTCTTTTCCGACCTTATACTTAGAGAACCCCAAAGACTTAACTGGAAGACTCCTGGAAGTGATCAAAAAGTACAGCAATGTCTCAGGATATAAAATCAATGTCCACAAATTAATAGCCTATGCATAGGCCAATAACAGCCAAGATGAGAAGCTAATCAAGGATACAGTTCCCTTTAGAGTAGTTTCAAAAGAAAAAAAAAAGAAAGAAAGAAATACCTAGGAATATACCTAACAAAAGAAGTGAAGGATCTCTAAAAAAAAATTATGAAACCCTAAAAAAATAAATAGCAGAAGATATTAACAAATGGAAGAACATAACATGCTCATGACTGTGAAGAACCATTGTCGAAAGGCCTATACTTCCCAAAGCAATCAACAGATTCAATGCAATCTCCATTACAATATCATTATCATATTTTCAAGATTTGGAAAACATGATTCTTTGATTTGTACAGAACCAGAAAAAAACCTTATATAGCCAGGGCAATTCTTAGTAAAACAAACAAACAAACAAACAAACAAAGCCCGGGATAGTACTCTACCAGACTTTCTGCTATACTACAAAGCCATACTGATTAAAACAGCATGGTCTTGGCACAAAAATGGAGACACTGACATTTGGAATTGAATAGAAAACCACGAGATTAAACTAATATCTTACAACCACCTGATATTTGATAAACCAAACAAAAACCTACACTGGGGAAAAGGGATATTTTGAATATCCCTACTCAAAAAATGGTGTTGGGAGAACTGGATAACTGCATGTAAAAGACTAAAACTGGACCTCCACCTCCCACCACTTACAAGTTCAAGATGGATAAAATATTTAAACCTAAAGCATGAAGCAATAAAAATCTTTGAAGACAGTATGAGGAAAACACTTGAAGATATTGGCCTGGGGAAAGATTTTATGAAGAAAACTTCTGTGGCAATTGCAACAGTAAGTATAAACAAATGGGACTTAATTAAACTGACAAGTTTCTGTATAGCTAAGGAAACAACAACCAATGCAAAGAGACGACCTTCTGAATGGGAAAAGATATTTGCATATTATGAATCAGACTAAAGTTTGTTAACAAAAATCTATAAAGAACTCAAATTAATCAACAACAACAGGAAAAGACTCAACAATCCCATGAATCACTGGGCAAGAAACATGAATAGAACCTTCTGTAAAGACAACAGACAAGTGGCTAATAAACATATGAAAAAATGCTCATCATCTCTAATCATCAGAGAAATTCAAATCAAAACTACCCTAACCCCAGTAAGAATGACTTACATCACAAAGTCTCAAAGCTGGCATGGTTGGGAAGAGAAGGGAACACTTTTACCCTGCTGGTGGGACTGTAAACAAATACAACCAGTTTGGAAGGAAGCATGGAGAATCCTCAAAGAACTCAAATTAGACCTCCCATTTGATCCTAAAATCCCATTACTAGGCAATTGTGAGGGTTTGAACCAACATGAGAAGAATTATGGGCATAGGATCATATATAGTTATTCCCCTGCCAAGTCCTACAAG
>CAUYON010156712.1:0-17046 GCA_963573935.1 Arctocebus calabarensis
TACTGTCGACCACTTTTCTCAAAATAAAAATTCCTAAGTAAGTTTTAAGCAATATATGTTTATTTAGAATGTAGCGATTGATATTAATGGTCAACATATGTAAAATTCACAAAGCACTTAATAAATGTTCTTTTATCATCATCATCATCATCATTAAGGGCTGGACACATTGCAGACAAGCCTCAGTTAAAGTTCAATTAAGTTAGGGTCAGTTCTATTGTCTACTATCAATCTTCTCATTTGAAATAATTTAAAGGTTTAGATTTTAAACTAGAATGCTCATCAATAATATTCCTAAAGAGAGTTGTTTGCTCTAATACTTTTAACAAAATGATTAATTCAAGCATAGATTAACTGGAAACCTGGACTTATCTTGACCTTCTCAAAGAAGTGAAGCTTTCTTCCTCTCTGACTGCTGCCTCTTTCTTTCAGGTTTTTCCCACAACCTGAAGGGAATTTTGCAACTCTGACCTGACATGAGTCATTGGAAAGCAGTAATGGAAGCAGTGAAACTTCCCATGTAAGGCTAATAGGCATCCCCTAAATCTGCAAAGCTAAAGGAGCACCACCTGTTTACCCATTCCATGATCCCTGTTGCATAAGCTGTATGAAAGAGAAAAAAATCTCCTATTTTCTCCTATTAGGAGAAAAAAATGAGGTCTTGGGTTTCTTTTATAATATGCATACCACTTACTTTGTTAATTAGCACCTAGATGGCATCTCACCTAATACACTGATTCCCTTGAAACTTCAAAATTGAGACATGTAAGTTTAGTTCCCTGCTTGGTCTTTTTTTTTTTTTTTTTTTAGTTAATATAAAAAATTTTTTAATTTAATTTTTAAAATTGTAACTTCATTTCTAAAAATTAATCTTTTATGGAGACTGTGGGCTTGATGTTAACCGTTTGAACTTCAGATTTCTCTTTCACGATCGAGCATAAGAAAATCAACCATTCTCCCACTAAGCTGGGTAGCACAGAGATCATAAAGTGTAGAAAGCTTTTGTGCAGCCGGGAAAAGGAGATGACTCTGAAGAAATGCAGACTTTAGTGAAGCAATGTTCTCAGAATGAAAAGAAGCAACTTGGTCCTTCAAAGGAGATGGGAATGTAAGGAAAAGAAACCTGTCTAAATGCTGGGGGTAATTTTTGCTGTTCTGGGTGACCCTCTCTGACCTCCCCTTCACCCGCCTCTTATGGCCCCAAACTCAGATATTTGACTAAATGTTTCACTTCTCCACAAGTTATGTTGGTGTTACGTAGAGACAGACTTAATTAAAGTTTGCATGTGGTGAGTGAGAAAGAGAAGGGCATTTAAACTCACTGAGTCAGGTCTTGTTAGGAAAAAAAAAAAAAACAGTGACAGAATGACACAAGGAAAAGAAGGAGGTGCAAAAAGCCATTTGGTCTGAGCTCAGTTAATTCAGGCCAGGGAAGAGGTAACGCAGAGGCCCGAGGGGGTGAGTTAAGGACAGGCTTTCTGCCTTAACTATCAACTTGCTTAGTTTTATTAGTTGAGGCCAGGCGGCTGCTAACATTATTTTAGTATCTATTTTGTGAGTGATTATGTTGTATGCATGGGCAGGAGGTCAGGCGGGTCAAGCCTTTCTGCTCCAGACCATCTCTGCATGAGCCTCTCGCCTTTAGATCTTGCAGAAACTTGCCACCTGTAAAAGCAGACAACCTAATGGGAAAAAGAGCAGCACTTAAAATGCTGTTTTTTCTCCCCTGCTCTCTAGTGTAAAGAACGTTGTAAAAATATTTCAAACTGGATTTTTTGTTTTGGTTGCATTAACTCTTTGTTTGACTGTTGTCACAATTTTCCCACAAAATTTACTTTCAGTAACCAGAGATATTGTGGAGAAAGGGAATATTATGTCTTTAAACAAAGGGAAGCAGTTCGAGAAGCCCAAGGGGGGCTTGCTAATGGTCTGATAGCTTAAACTTGTCTGTCCCAACACACACAATGACCACAGCTTTGCAAATTAACAAACCAGTCCATTTTGCAGGGATTCTTCCATTTGTGTTTGAACGAAATACCCATGAAACGTGGACCAAGTCCAAGCACAATGTGTTTGATAGGCAACACCCAAAAGAAGAAGGGATGAGGTCCAAATCTTAATTCTAATTTCTTATCCAACTGCCTGTGTGACCTTGGACTCATCTTTATGCCTCAGTGCATTGGTTTGACTTTACAAGGGCCTGATTGCCTTGCTGTTTGGGAGACTGAACTCATTTATTCACTATTTCTCAGAGCTGTTGGGTTATTTGGCAGGAATCATGGACCCATAAAGGGCTGAAGGGGCAGTGGTAAAGATGGACAATGTCTCACCATTCTCCAAACTTTGGTTTTGCCCAGTAAAGGCTTCACTATAACTAGAAAGGGCTTCCTGGTGAAGAACCACAGTGTGGAGATACATATTTGGTAAAGAGAAATACTGGCCTCACCTCCTTCTAGGTCAAGGATGTACCTTGATGCTCTGGAATCCCTCTGGAAAGCTTTCTGGATATTTATTCTTTTAGTCACTCAACCTACATTTGCCAAACACCTTCTCTATTCCAGGCTCTGTTTTGAGGTGCCCCAAGACCCGACACTAAATCTTTGCTCTCATCAACCTTCTACTCAAGGAAGAGGTAATTCATGTTCAATAAATGAATAAATAAATATACAGCATGTCAGGTGGTAAGTGATGTGAAGGGAAGTTTAGCAAGATGGGGGCGGGGAGAAAGTCTGTCATCTTTAATGAGGTGACAATGAGCAGAGACTTGGACCGAGTGGAAGACTGAACCATGCACATATCTGGGGACAAGCATTCCAAGCAGAGGGAAGAACAAGCACACAGGTCCTGAGGTGGAAGGTGTCTGGAACATTCAAGACAGCAAGGAGTCCTGTGGGGTAGCGTAGAGTGAGTGTGAGAACAGTGGTAGGGGATGAGGGTGGGAGGTAACCAGAGTCCAGTGCATGTGGGGCTTTTGGGACAAGTCAATCACTTTGGATTTTATTTTTGAGTGTGATGAAGGAGACCAAGGGAGTGTTTTGATCAGAGAAGTGCTGTGATCTAACTTTGTCTGAAGAAGGACAAATGCTCTGCAGAGAGTGTATTGAAGAGGGTCAAGAGTGGAAGCTGTGGGATTAGTTAGGAGTCTTCCTCAGACGTTGTGGTCATAGATAAGTGGTAATAGTGATGTGGACTAGCGAAGTGATGCCACAGTGATGAAAATTGGTCTGACTTGGAATACATTTCAAATAGAGTGTGAATGTGGGACATGAGAAAGGGAAAGCAAGAATGATAGTTGAGGAAGTAGTTGCTACTACAGAGAAAGAACATTTTGGAAGAAAGATCATGAAGGAACAGCTAGCTTAGGGGCCCCAGTGACTCATGGAAAAATTCAAAACTATGTTTGAAACGTAACTTATAGGAGTCTGTCATAGAGTATCTGCTTTTTCAAGACACTATGAACTAATTCATAGAAGATGAAGAGTCAATGGTGAAATGGCCTACTTCATAGGCAGGAAGCAACACTCAGGCTGTGCCTCTGGGATAGGATGATGCCACTATGACAGAGATTTCTCCTTTTGACCAATGAAGCCAATACTAACCACTAGACCCTAATGGCCATCAGATCTGGACAGAGGTGGGCCTCTGGCTAGGGTCCTTCAGATCTGGGGTTCAAGATGCTGTTCTAATAGCAGTTTGTTCAAGGGTGAGGTAGGCCAACTTGGCAAAGACCAGAACCTGAGGGCCTTGCCTCCTATCATCTGCCCCCCCCCACATCCCTTATTGCTCCCTCTCTAGAAAAATGGCAATGAACACTAGGCAGTCTTATCTGCAAATGAGGTGAAGAAGAAGGAATGAAAAAGTCCAGGGAAGGCAAGACTCAGGAGTTAGGCAGTCAATAGGTAGTGATCTAAGCAGGTCAATCTGTAGTAGTAAAGACATAGGACACAGGAAGAAAGGGTCACAAGGACTAGACCAGGATGTTAAAGGACATCATTTTATTTCTTTACTTCTTCCTTCTATATCTTCCTTTCCTTTCTTCTTTTCCTTTTACAATCCTTCTCTTTCTTCTTTCCCTTTTGCCCTTACCCTTCTTATTCCTTACATTTAATCATTCATGCCTTCAGTGAACATTTATTCAATGTCTGCTGTGTAACAGCAACTATGCTAGTTCTTAAGGACACCTAGAAAAAACATAGGCTCCAACTTCCTGAAGCTGATCATTTCATAGGGGTGGTCGTAGGGAATTCGCCACACTCCCTTCTGGATCAGTGGAATAGACAAAAGAGTTGGGAATAAGGTCAACAGAGGTCACTTGACCACACAAATATTTGTAGCCTATTTTCAATGTAAAATATGAAACCACGGGCTCTAAGCTGTCTTTGTTCTCATTTATGTTTCTGTTCAGTGAGTGGCAGAGGTTCTTTTCCTATGGATCTTTTTAAAGTCTTATCATCTCCACCATTCTGATGCTCCATTTTCATAGTGAAAGTGTTGCTTTTTTACATGAAAGAACATTATCACTGGCTTTGATGCCTTACAAGAGCATCTTCAGTTTTTTTTTTTTTAAGGGAAGTATTTTTATTGACATCCTGGTCAGTAAACCACAGTGATTAAGAGATGGAGTTGGAAATTGACAAGTATGGGTTTGACCTAGGCTCTGGCATCTAATAGCTATATGGCCTTGGACAATTTACTTTTCTGAGCCTTAATTATATCTAACTCATAGGGTTGTCATCGATATTTAAAATATGGTGTAGATGTAACATTGATGCACAATTAACATTCAATAAATGTCTCTTGTGAGTTATTAAATGCCATATCCACAAATGCTGCGTTTTCCTCCAGCATTTATATCTCTGTGTCCCAGACAGCTTCACATGTTTATAGAATATTAGTTGCTTGAAAAACTCATTATGTGTGTCCAAATTACAACCATTCAGAGAAAGAAGGATGCAGAATGAAACTAGAAAAACCCTCTCAGTATGGAATTAGCAGCCATATTTAAATTGATTCTGATTGCAGGGACAATCCGGAATAGTAATTTGGGGAACACTGTGGTCATTGCTTACTTTCATAACTAAAACCCAAGAAAACTGAAGGACATTAAAAGTAAAAGTTAGGTTTTGGCAGATAGAGTCACTTAAAAATAGAGGTCCTCATATATTTCACTGGAAGCTTGGGGAAAAAAAGTTTTGCATCATACATGTTGGTACAATTGAACAACAACAAAAAAAAATGCTTTAATATGTTTGTAGCAGCAACTGGATTTCTTGACATATGCCAGTTCCAAATGATTGATAGCTGTTGGGAAAGCTGTGATGAAGGCCTCTTAGGTTTCATAGTGGGTCCCTGACAAAGAATGTGCTGCCCATTAGCAATGTCTTACATGGATGGGCACAGGCATGGGAAGATTAGCATGCGTGTTCTGCAGGTGCTGTTCCTAGGCACAGTTCCAGTTTTAGTAATGCTTAAGATAAAACAAAGACATCTACTTATCTCAAAGTCTGGTTAGGTTTTATTTATTCACTCATGCATGCATTTATTTTTGTACAAATTTATCCCATTAGTGAAAAATACTTTTGAATCTCTGCTCCATTCTAATGTAGAATTCATTCAGTTTAGAAAAGCATATATTTAAAATGCATACAATAGGGGCAAACCAGGAATAAAAGATGGTTATTCTAGAGGAAAGTGTGAATTGTTAATTCAATGATGAGAAATCTGAAATGATAAAGGCAATTATTCAATAGAACATGCTAGGTATGGAGGACATAAAATAGGGTTAAACTCAGATTTACAGGTGATCTTAGAGAAGAAACTCGGGCAATTGGAGAGAAATGATAGTTAAAAAAAAAATCTCCCAACAAAGAAACCTAAGTTCAAAGGGAAAGAAACGAATCTTTGGACTAATCAACAAAGGTGATGTAAAGAAGATCATAATTTTGCACTAATCAACATTAAAACCAGTACTATTTTCAGAGCAATATTTTTAAAGGGGCAAGCCAACATACTGCAAGAAAATATCCTTAAATTAGTTAACAATTAAGGTGACATTAATAGCATTTTAAGAAGTATATGAATCTCTATAAAGAAATTTTTACAAACAGAATAATTCATAGTAAATGTCAAATAAAAACTAACAATAAAGTAATTTTTGTATTGTTGGGGATTCAACCAGGTTTCTCTGTACCCTCAATGAAATACACTGATTGCATTTGTTAGGTAAAGTCCCTCTTATAATTGTGTCCCATGTCTAAGAGGTATGTCACATACTGTGATCCCCCCTAAAAATAAAGTAATTTAGAAAACTTAAACTTTTTTTGTTTGCTTGTTTTAGTTTTGACTTTACCATCCACAATTTATTATAAACTGGATATCAGTTTGTGATATTATCAAATGAACTATTAAGGTCAATTTCCTACCATTCCTGAGAATTTAGCATCATGATACTGAGCTGCTATGCATTGTGTACTGACTTAGCCAAATTCTACACTAACAACTCACGACACTTGTCTCATTTGTCCCTTACAGTAAGCCTATAGGTTTGGTGTTACAATCTCCATTTTAAAATAAAGGCATGCAGGCTTGAGAGAATGACAGCCAGGATTCCAATCTCAGCCCCTCTCTGAAGCCTTTAACCCCGGTAACAGTCTGTCACCTGTCCAACTGGGACGACCCCGGTGGCATGAACCTCACAAAAACAAGAGCAGTTACTTAGGAACATGGTTCACCCTCAGGGCTCTCCTCTTTGAAACCATCTACTTTTGCCAGCTCTGAAAAATTGACCATGGCCAATCGCGTGTGCTGGGGAAAAAAATGCATCAACGTAGTGTTCAGCGCTTGGAAAACTAGACTGTTTCTCTGCAACTTTGTTGCAGGTATTTCTATACAATGCAGTTGTGTTCCTTTATTTTCCCTGTCTCTGGGTTCTCCCATTGGGAACACAAAGGAATGTCTTCAAAACTCCCTGGAGCATAGAGGAATGCTGATGCTGAAATCATCCATTCGGCTGCTCATTTGGGAATTTAGTTCCTGGTATATCTGGCTTTTCTCTGCTGCAGAAGAAATGAGTCAACTCTCAGCTTTACTGGTATCTTATCTTCGCAAATTGTGCTAGATCTGCAGATTTACAAAATTGTAGTGCAGTATTTCTTTTTGACCTTGCAGTTTACACATTTGCATATAACTTCATCTTTAGTACCAGACACAATAGGCCTTTAATTTGTTACAACATGTAGCTCAATAAAATGCAATAGCAACTTAAGTGGAGAATTTTTAAAATTGTGTTGATTGAGGGAACAAGAGGGACTGGTAAATACTTTTTCATATAGTTTTAATAATGTTCAACTTTCTGTAAAGAACCCCTCCCCCACCTTGATTTCACAGTTTCTTTGGAAAGAATTTAAATCTGATACCAAATCACAGTATTAAATTTCCGAAGTCCCCACATTCACCTTTAAATTCCTTTCATCCTTCTCCACTGGATTACGACTTTCATCCAATAGTTCCCCCACAACTTTCTGGTGCTAGAATCAAGAAAATTCCTCTTTACGTCGGACTGATCTTTTGGCCAGTAAAATAGAATTTGCCTGGATATTCTTCTCCAATTGTACTGTTATGATAAGTTTGAAATGGAAAGGACAACCCTTCATTTGGACTATGAGAGAAACATTCTCCTTAAAAAAAAAATGAAAACAAATAAAATGTAAGGGAATAATGGGGACGCCTGTGTTTATAGATGCAAAGACAAACACTGAAGATTGGGGCTGGTTGGGGAACTAATAGTCCATCAATTTTGCTTAAAGATTGCCAAAGAACTGATGTGAATAATTTTAAATGGAGTTTTCGTTTTACAGAGACAGCAACCTTGGTAAGATATTTTCTGAGTGCATGAATGATTTACTTAGAGCCAATTGTTGTGTCAGCAGTATACACAAATTCTTCTTTTGTATCTATTGAACTCCCAGAATGCATCAAAAGGACATAATGTTGGGCCCTGGAGAATATTTTGATGAAGTCAGTCACCCTCTGTACTCCCACAAGCACCTCCGTGGTATTTCTAAATAACTATGTGTTATTTTCTTTAGAAGAAAGAACTAGGTCTTTTTCATATAAGGTCATAGTAGTTTAATAAATAACACATAGTTTCAAATATATCTGAGTTATTATAGTGATGAAATGTTTAGTATCTTGGTGATTCTAATGCTAAACTATCAAACTGTTGAATAAAAATGAGATTTCAAGACATAGCTCATGTCCAACGTGCTCTTTAAAATACAGGTCACATTGACTGATTTGCACAAAAGGAGAGTAACTGAGAAGTGGCTAATAAAATGGAAAATATCAAAATGTAACAGTCTTCTGTTTTTGTGCTCACATTTATATATGGACATTTTTTCGTTTGGGTGACTTTGTTCCAAATGGAATCGTGTAGGCATGCATGAGGATGTGACTTGGGAGGTGGCTGGAAGTTTCCCAGTTTCTTCCTCCTGCCCCTGCCCAGCAGCACCTCCAACCACTTCCACCCTGGGCCCAGTCCATCCTCTCTCTGATTCAGACCAAGTGCCCAGGTACAAACTTTTCCTGGACTAGGAAGTGGCTTAAATGTCCGGTTTCAAAGAAGTACAAGTAAAGTAAACAGGGAAGTTTATTGGATTAGTAAACTGAAATTAAGCAAACTAGTTCCTAACTCTTAATAGTAGCTCTCCAAGATGTCAACAAAGTAAGGATCAGTATCCATAATATTAGAAACAAGGCAATAATCCACTGGCAGAAGGTAAACTGCATTTAAGTTCCTGGATTCTAAACATCTCCATGAAAGGCAATGATTGGTTTTTTTTAATCTTTGTCTGGGAAAAACATTGTTTTAAATAATGTTAATAAGGATAATGATAATGATGATGACCATGATTTCTCTGTCACGTCCAATGCCAAATTCACGAGTCCCATGTGTTTCCCTCCACTCACATTTTTGCTGTAAACTAAGAGTATTCTATCAAAGGAATAATTCTCACTCACAAGGTATGTAATTCCATCCATAAAGAATCCCAGCTCCCTGCAGAAGTGGGTTTACCAATGGTTGAGATGCACTGATGACGCCTCAGATTGTACCTCTCTCTTGATTGAAAGCAGAAGGACCCCCCCCCTCCTGCAAGGCCTCCTTACTTATGAACAGTGTTGATCCATTTCCTGTTCCCCTCTGTTAATTCAGACCAGGACAGACACAAGATCAGAATGAGGGACCCTGCATTTCGGCACCTCCTTGGAGCAGTGTTGATGGGAATAAGTGTTTGCAGACTGCAGGTTCCTGTTCAGGCTACCAGAGGATGACTTTTCAATTCATAGTTAACTAGTTCCAGCCCAGACAAATAGCCACTGTACACTAGCACTGTTCAATCCCCTTTCCCTTGAAGTATTGACCACCCAACCATTATCACTCCCAATTTAAAATGAAATATAGAGCGCCTCATCTAGGTTTCAAATGAGATGCAATTGTTCCTTTGTTCTGCTGAAATCAATCAGAATCTTGCCCAAATGGAGGGTTTCAGGTTACCAACAAGGAATGTGTTTCCAGGGGTGTTTGCTCTGAAATAAAAAATGTGATAATCATTACATGGAAAGCCAATAATTATAAGCATTTCCTCTTGGAATCAGGGGAAAAATATACCAGGAACATATCAACCTCAAAAAAAAAAAAGAAAAAGAAAAAAGGATCATTGAATTTCTGTCTTACTGGTATATTAAGGTACCTGGTTGGGGCTATAGCCACACTTCCTTTGAATGCTACTGCATTTTAACATCATTGTAACCCTGACTGAAGCTGCCACACTATTTTGCTAAAAGTAATGTAGAATTTGTCAAACTTTTTTCTTAAAGTGAGACTGGTAGAAACATAGTTGAAATTGTCAAAAATGCAACACTATTAGTACTGTGTCTATTAATTCTAGTTCTAAGGAAAAGTCAAGATTCAATAGAAAACCAAGATTCCTGTGGGCAATTATAGGCACCATCAAAAGTCATATGGCATGTATACATTATTAGATCAGGTTAGAGAGGAACAAGGGAAGAGAATGAATGTTTACACAACATTTGCTGTGTGGGCTTGGCCCTCCATCCGGCCCACATTACATTCTCAGAAAAAACTCGAAAGTTAAGTGTGTTTGTCTTCATTTTGAAGATGTGAAAATTGAGACTAGAGGAGGAAAGCAAAGTTCCCCAGCCTTCTGTTGTTAGTGGCAGAACAGGGAGTTGCATTCAGCTCCGTCACACTTCAAAGACACACCCTTCTCCTAAAAGGGCAGCCACTCAATTTTTGGTACTCGCAGACATCCCCAGAGAGGGGCCTAGATAACACCCACTGGAGCCATTGTTTTATATCTGAGGTATCCAAGGCTTAAATGACTTACTTGAGGCCAGCGGACTTAAGACAAGATGTGGTTGGCCTTGGCATAGTCACCAAGTGGATAGTGCCATTGATGGACAAATGTGGTTTTGAGAAGCCTGCTAACTCCAAATGTGCTCACTTCACCACAACTTTCTGAATTTTGTTGCTGCCAAATTTTCCAAAATGCCCCTTATGGATTGTTTTTTCCTTTATGAATGCTTTTGATAACTTTACCGTCAACAAGCATTTCCATCATGCTTTATAGTTAAATATCAAGGCTTTAAGAGGGAAGAATGTACCTGTAGGAAAGTTCTTAAAAATAGTCATGGCAATGGTAATTCATGTGTTATTCCTGTAGTAATCCACATGACTTTGTGAGTCTATAAAGCTTTCTATACTTGTTTCTTCCTGAAATTATTTTTTTTTGGGCGGGGGCAGAGTTGCACCTTGTCACCCTTGGTAGAGTGCCATAGCATCTTATCTATAGCAGTCTCAAACTCTTGGGCTCAAGCAATCCTCTTAAGCCTTCCAAGTAGTTGAAACTATAGGAGCCTGCCACAATGCCTGGCTATTTTTAGAAACAGGGTCTCACTCTTGCTCAGGCTAATCTCGAACTCCTGAGCTCAGGCAATCCACTCTCCTCAGCCTCCCAGAGTGCTAGGATTACAGGCATGGGACACTGCCCCCGGCCTTCTTCCTGAAACTTTTTCACATGCCTTATCCCATTTTAGTCTCCAAGGAACCTACGAAAAAAAATTTCACAAGACCAACCTTAGAATTCTCTAACATTTTTGTGGTTATTTAAATTTCTCTTTTAATTTGTAAAATAATGTAGAACCCTGTAAAAATTAGAGAGAGAGAGAGAGAATATGTTGGAGGTGGCAGGAGGAGAGGAGAAATGAACATCAGCTCTATGTAGATATTTTTGTGAAAATTTGTATATAAAGAAGAACTGGACCTAGACTTATTCCTAATAAATATTAGAATTTAGTAAATTCATAGAAGGAAAACTCAGGGTAAATATGGTTCAGAAAGCAAGAGGTAGGACAGATAGAATTTTTATACAAACATATCATTAAAACTCTAGCTCCAAAAAGTGTTTTTGCAGTGGCAGCTCACTCCGAGGGTCTCTGGGGACCCTTTATATGCACACATGCCAACAGTGCCTTCTGTTATCTACAGGGAATACTAAGGAGCTTCAGGAAGCCCATCCCTGCTGGAGTGTATACTTCTTTGCCCACAAGTTTTTTTACACCTGGCAAAGGTTCTGATTTCAGTTATTCCCTAAAATAAGGAATTACTGAATCACTTACAGAATATTAGGGTTTGAAGAATACTTACTAATTACCTGATAACAGTGGTCCTTTTACAGTTGTGGAGAGGGAAGCTTACAAATGTGGAAATGTCCCACTTAAGAGCATACTGAGTTAGTGGCAGACTGTGGTCTTGAACCTGGGGCTCCAAGTCTAGTGCAACTTCCTAACCTTTTTTTTTGCTTCCTTCATCCCCTTTGAGGATGGATACTAGCCTGGTGAAACAGAATAATAGGCTCATGAAATGCTTGAATAAAAGGTACCTCAGAGATGGTATCTCAAACGTTCATGTTTAACTATTAATAAGAGGAAAGCGAGGTCTCTGACTTACCACAGCCACTTATGGAGGAGTGCAGATATTAGACTTTTCTACAAAATTATTAACATTAAGATAAAATAAGGAGAAAAAAGGTAAAATGGCCTCAGTTTTCATTTACAAGATATGGTTCTCCCTCCATTTCCATGTATACAACTCCACCTGCCCCTTTATTCTTTATTCTTAGGCTCATGAGTTCAAGCCACATACTTAGACATGACCATGCCATTGAAAAGCCAGAGAGGAATGCAGACTGAAGCTGAGGGGAGATGGCCTGAACAGGGACTGGGGTGGGGGGTGTGGAGCAAGGGCAGTGGCTGTGGTTCAGGATAAGATGGTAACAGGTGATGGTGACTGCTGGTTTCAAGGTTGGGACCCAGGTGAACGCCATGTGAGAGTCCTGCCCAAGATGACTATCAGGACACTTGTCCCTGTTATTGCACAAAGTGGTGGTAGGAAAGCAAAATGATCTGTCCCAGTTGGTAGAAATGTATTTCTAAGCAGCATGTTCTATGCTTGGCAGGTCCAGAGAGGTGGACAGTAAGTTCCTCAAGTGACTGTTGCTTAGAGCTGCCTCCACTTTGGGCTGCATCACCCCTTGTGTCTGAACTCCTCAGCCAAAATGATCAACACTTACTTTTTTTACAGCAAGATTTAGGGCCAATGTCTGTGTAGATTTGGTTCTTGCTGAAGACAATGGAAAGAGAAATGGGCAAACGGAAGATTTCTGTGGGCTTATGTGTTCCAGGTGCTGGGCTGGGTGTTTCTTAGGGATTACTTCTTTTAATCTTTACTTTTCTTTCATCAGGTGGTGCCATTATCCTGAATATACCAGCAATCCAGCTGGCACTCAGTAGGGTAAGTTATTTTGCCCTACGTCCCACAGTTGTGTTTGAGGCAGGACTTTTATTGGAAGACAGTCCTTCCAAAACCAAAGTCACCTCTTTTCCTGCCAGTGAAGACAGATGGAGGTTAGATGGCAAGCTGGCATACATAATCTGTGTGAGCCTAGTACACAGTCTCTGCCTTTTATTCATCTCCTCACCACTCATGGTTTCTCACCAACCATCCTGTCTGTGGACCCCTTTGGCTACCTCAATGGAGAATATGCCTATTCCTCTGCTTCTGAACTGTATATCTGGGCTTTGGTTTTCCCAACTGTTCAGCTTAGATGGACCTCTCTCTTCCCTCCAGTCCTTCCTTTCCTGGGTGACATCTTAAGTCAAGCTCTTTCAAACAAACAAAAATAAACCAAAGGTCAGCTTAACTACTAAGGAGGAGGTTAGAAGGGATGGTAGGTGAAGCCCATGGATCATAAAGTTCAGGAAAAAGCCAGAAGTCAGGAGTCACTCTGGTAGACAAGCCTGATACCTAGAATACATTGGTCCAAATATCATTGTTGATGCTAGTTCAATATTTTAAGTAAGAAACACTAACTTGCTATGCCTCCAACACCAGCTGCAAATGGGCACTGCTTTTCAGTGTTGTCCCAGGAGTAGATGAGAGAATAGTTGCAAACTGCAAAGCCCACACAGCAGGAGCTCAACAAGTGTCAGCTTCCCCTACCTTTGTGCTCCCTGAGACAAGGCCCTACCTCAAGTAACTGACAAAGATAGTCACTTTTCCTAGGTCATAAAGATGATCCAAATCAATTTTCTCTGTTTTATTATCCTCATGGAGCTCTCTGGAAATATCTGTAACTGACAGAAATTAGATGCACAGTTCTTTTTGTTTCAAAGGGGTTTTGCAAGCAGTTTACTGTTAAAGCAGACCCAGACCCTGACATTCTCATGTGCTCTTCAGACTACCCATGTTACAATGGAAAATCCACTTGAGAAATTGGAGCTGACAGGCCTTGAGCTGGTTGCCTTCTGATTTCCAGCCCTATGCCATTTACTAAAAGTGATACAGGTGGGTGGAAACCAGGTGAGGCCTGCTGCTCAGAAGTAACCAAAGATGCCCGCACAGCAACATGGGTCCCTCAACCCATTTTTCCCAGGCATGCCGAAAGCAGTCAGGTGTGAGGCCTCGGCTTGTAGGGATACCCAAATATTTTCTTGAAAAGTAATCTCAGTTTATTAGAGTTTCTTGTCTCAATTCAGAGTATAGATTTTTGAATGCATTTGCTGACAGATTGACCTGGACTATGTTTTCCTCTTATTCAGGGAACGATCGATCTTTATCAGAGGATTTGTTGACTGACGGGCTTTCACGGTTCTAATGTGCTGTTTGATACTTTTAAAAGACATATGCCCCTTTGTATAATGAAATTATCTGATAAAAGAGGGACTGAAGCTCAGGTTTTCAGAAGGATCTCAGCTCTTGGCTGCTTTGGTGACTGCCAGGGAGTTTTGTTTTTATTTGCCTGTGATGGAAACCTTACAACCTTGGTGAAATTGTTTTTGAATATTCAAGTTTCTAGAACATATATTGTGCTTCTAGGCCTAAGGGCCTGAACTAAACCAAGATTGTGTTTCCCTCAGGTAAGTACTTCCAGACACTCTATCCTCTCTGTCTTTGCAGCCCTCTTCTCCTCATTACTGTACTATGTAACACTAGCTGTGCATTATATTCCACATAAAAAGCCATTTCTGTAGCATCTTGTCATCATTTCGTGGACGCTGCTTTGAAGCCGTGTTGAGTTCTGAACTCAGAGCCTAACAGCAATGGCTCAAGTGCACTGCACCGTATTATTTACCCAGATGGGGTTAATTGTTAAATAAAAGAATGGTCCCTTTCACTTTGCTTTTTTGCAATCTCTCTCCCACTGGTTATGGAAGACAGGGAAGTCTATGATAAATATCAAACTTTCTAATCAGAAACGAGGCCAGTTGTATTTGAAATCTTGAACTTAATCCAGAATCAGGAAATGTAGCCACTTGTGTTACTGTTGCTGAAAGAAGAAAATGACCTTTTTATTGTAGCTTACATTCACTATTGTGCTTGAGAGCTACAAGGAATGAAGCCAGTAAATGTAAAGGCTTAAGTAGATTTTCCCTTTTAACAGGAAGGGTACAACTTGATGTTCTGAAACCATCATCTCCTTATATTTTCAGGAGATTTTTGCCTAGAGCAAAGCCTAGGCAAACTGAACTGAACTGAATCCTAAATATTATTTTTGCCTAAATGTTTATAAGAAATCCCTTTAAGCTTCTGATTTCAGCGTGGTCAAATGGCTACTACTACTGGCTTGACTGATTGATTGAGATATAATTTGCAAAGAGTAAACTTCACAAATATTAAGTGTAGGGGTTGACAAAGTGTTATATGTATATTATACAAATGTGCATACCTATATTACTATAGCTCAGAACAAGAACAGTTTAGTGCTCAGAACTTTCCAGCCTCTCTTAGTCAAAGCCCTCAAAGACAAGCACTCTTCAAATTTCTATCATCATAGATATATTTTGTCCATTTTTTAATTTTATGTCAATGGAATCATATAATCTATGTTCTTTTCTGACTGGCTTCTTTTACACCGAGTAGTGTTTTTCAATTTTATTCCTATTGTAACATACCACGATATGATAGTGACATGTATCATATCACTATCTTTTTGGATATCGCATTATTTTGGAGAATAATTGTTGGAGTGCAATAGATTTCTTGAAGAGGGGATATTGAGGAACAACCAAATGAAGGAACAAAAAAGATTTTACTTACTATAATCTTTGTTGTTGGTCTTATTGTGGTAATATGAGAAACAACTTTGGGGGGGGTTACATGCATATGTATAAGCATGTATGTATCTAAACTATAAATATAGATGCATATTCAAAAATACTATGGCACCTCTGTAAGCTGACCACCTAGGGTCTATAACAAACTGGTCAACATACAGAGGTGATCAACATAAGGAACTTGGCCTTCTGCATTGATACGTACATGTGGAACATGTCTGGTCTATGAAAAGGAGATCAACTTGAGGAGGTGGTCAATGTAGGGAGGTTCTACTGTATATCATTCACATTACAACTAAATATATAGACAGACAAGTAATTTGTCACTAAATTCAGGACTAATCATCATATTTTATAGGACTACATGTGGAAAAGTCCCTCTCAGACATAATTAAGATGATAGGATGAGACATTGAGACTTGAACTGCCTAGGTATCCAAGAAGCTTGTACTGAATGGGATTTTCAAATTCTTCTGGGTACGTTTATTACGAGCAAGGCTGGAGAGAACTCTTTTACACTGTCTTATTACTCTGAGTGTCACTGGAATTAAGAAATTGGCATGGGCTAAAAGCTTCCATTAATTCTTTCAATCATTAATTCCTCAGAAATGTGTCCATTTGGTAAATGTTTGTTGAACCTTTGTAGGCTGTGAATTATTTTAGCCACTGTAGACTCACCAGTAAGCAAGACAGTTTAAGGTCCCTGATTTCATGGAGCGTATATTCTAGTTGGGAGGAATAGACATGAAAAGTGAATGAGTAAGTAAATCAGTGGATAAAATATTTTCAGATAGTGATCAGTGCTAAGAGCAATGGTGGGCTTAGAGCTATTTAGGTGGGGTGCTCAGGGGATACCACTTTGAAGAAGGGATATTTGAGCAGAAAGTAGGGAGCAGGAGGTGGCTATGCAGTGATCTGGTGGCAAGAGCATTGTAGCCTAAGAAACAAGTGCTCAGGCTGCAGGCAGAAACAAGCTAGTTTGGTTCAAGGGAGAAAAATAAGATCAGTGTGGTTGGGGCCTGGTGGAGATGAAGACAGTGGTGCAGATGAGGTTCGGGAAGGGGGGCAGCAGGTTCCTGTGGTTTCTGGTAGGGAACACAATACCTTTTAGTTTTAACTGTGATGAGAGGTCATTGGGATTTATTTTTTTTGCCCTATAATTTTTTTTTATTATCGTTATCATTAAATCATAGCTGTGCACAATAGTGCAATAAGGGGTACAATGTGCTGGTTTCATATACAATCTTAACTATTTTCATCAAACTGATTAACATAGCCTTCCTGGCAATTTCTCCATTATTATATGAAGACATTTGTATTCTGCATTTAGCAAGGTTTGCCTGTACCCTTCTA
>CAUYON010156714.1:0-23070 GCA_963573935.1 Arctocebus calabarensis
CCAGCTACTCGGGAGGCTGAGGCAAGAGAATCGCTTAAGCCCAAGAGCTGGAGGTTGCTGTGAGCAGTGTGACGCCACGGCACTCTACCCAGGGCGATAAAGTGAGACTCTGTCTCTACAAAAAAAAAAAAAAAAAAAAGACAGTATCTAATAAAATATCAATGTTTGAATATTTTCCTATTTAAAAAAATGAAGATATGGATTACTAAAAATAAAATTGTTTTAATTAAAAATAATGTATACTTCTGGTATAACATTTAATGGCCAAAAAAGTTATAGTAAGAAAGCAAGCTTCCTTTATACCACCATACCTCAGACTCGCAGTCCTCTTCCCTAGGGGTAATCTGTTTCCCAGATTTTTCTGGATACCCACCTCTCCAGAGAGAGACCATAAATATGTAAAAACAACAGTAATATTTAATACATACAGGTGTATGGGAGCAAGTTATAGATACTGCTTTATAGTTTTCTTTTTCCACCTAACAATATGTGTTGAAGATTTTTCCTTATAACTCTATAAGGATCAACATGGCATTTTGTTCTGATTTATTAAAAACATAATAGAATTTTACAGCAAATATCCATGCATTCACCACCTAGATTTTATAATTAACTTTATACTATACTTGCTTTATTGCAGATGTATCCATGCATCCATCTATCAGTACATGTTAAAGTAAATAACGTAAATCTTTTCTTTTTTTATTTATGAGGTACAATGTGCTGACTTGATATACAATGTGAAAATCTTACATCCAACTGATTAACCACCTCCTCACTTACTTAATTGCTGTGGTAAGACATTTATACTCTATTCTTTAATAGTTTTGAAATGTACCATTGCATTATGCACATTAGGTGAGGTACCACCAAATACCCTCTCTCCTCCCTCCTCCCTCCTCTTCCCTCCTTTTTTCTGGACTATAGTTATGTTTTATCATTCATGTGAATGTGTAGGTGATTACACATTGATTTCATAGTAGTATTGACTACATTGGATACTTCTTTTTGCATTCCTGAGATAATTTATTAAGATGACTATGCTCCAGCTTCATCCAGGCAGACGTAAACAATATGAAGTCTCCATCTTTTTTAATGGCTGCTTAGCATTCTATGGTGTACATGTACCACAATTTGTTAATCCATTCATGGGTCAATGGGCACTTGGGCTGCTTCCATGACTAGGCAATTATGAATTGGGCTCAATAAACATTCTGGTGCAAAGGTCTTTGTTGTAAAATGATTTTTGATCATCTGGTTATATTAAAAAACATTTCACTAGGCAAGGATGCCCACTGTCTCTGCTGCTCTTTTTTTTTTTTTTTTTTGAGACAGAATCTTACTTCGTTGCCCTCGGTAGAGTGCTATGGCATCATAGCTCACAGCAACCTCAAACTCTTAGGCTCATTCTCTTGCCTCAGCCTCCCAAGTAGCTGGGATTACAGGAGACTGCCATTACACCAGATTATTTTTTAGAGACAGGGTCTTGCTCTTGCTGGGGCTAGTCTCCAACTCCGGAGCTCAAGTGATCTACCTGCCTGCCTGTGTGGGGCTGATGTGCTAACCACTGAGGTATGGTGCCCAGGTAATACGATTCTGCCTAAATACTGCAGCACGCAGAAAAGTAATTTACAGTTCAATATTTGTTTATCATTAATATTTTCCTCTAAGGTAAAGTTTGCCTACAATGAAACAAACAGATTTTAGGGGGACCATTGCATGAGTTTTGATAAACACCACACTTGTGTAATTCAAACTCCAATCAAGATGCCAAACATTAGTCTAACCTAAAAACTTTCCCTACATATCTTCATAGTCAAGCAAATAATTATTTCTTTCCACCCATTATATTCATTTTTTTCTTTAAAGACAGGGTATGATTTTGTACCCCAGGCTGTAGTGCAATGGCAGGATTCATAGGCAACCTCTAATGTCTCATCTATGCTCAGGCAATCCTCCTGCCTCGGCCTCCCCAATAGCTGGGACTACAGCTGTGTGCCACTACCCACAGCTAATTTTTTTATAATTATAGAGACAAGGTCTTGCCGTGTCTCCAGGTTGGAACTGGGCCTCTAGGAATCCTCCAGTCTTGGCCTCCCAAAGATTACAGACATGAGGCACTGTACCTGACCCCATCTATTACAGTCTTTCAAAATATATTTGTTCAATATGTAGTATAGCTAGTTGTATTTTATTTTACAGAACAACTATAAGTGACTAATGACTCTCCAACTGCAAGCCATTTAAAATTTTAGAGGATTTTCCCATTAATATGTTTCTATATATGTGTTTACTTATATGCAGAAGTAAGAAAGTTTCTAAAAGTGAAATTTTTGATGGTTATTGCCAAATTGTCCTCTGATGAAGCTGTAACAATTCATAGTCCCATTGACATTGCAGGAGTGCTGGCTTCCTCACACCCTGAGCAGAAGTGAGTTATCAAACTTGAATGTAATATTTTCATTGTTCATGTACTGTGCAGGCACCCTATGATTGTAGACAATCATAGATCAGATGGGAATCACACGCTCAAGGAGCTTATGACACAGAAGAGGAAAGACGTATGTACAAGTAACTATGAGACAAGGTACAAAGTGACAAATGTTGGGCAGGAGGTACAAAGTGCTACTGGAGTTCAGAGAGGAGATTTACTGCTGAGAAGGGTGGGGCTCAGGAATGCGTCATGAAGGACAGGGTGGTTCACATTTACTTTTTCCGTCCATCTCTGTATTAGGCATGGAGTAGACCATAATTATGTTATATTATTTATTGGTCATTAGTAAATAACCAATGGCACTTTCATAATTCATGATCTTTTGATCCTCCCTCAATTTCCTACTCCCACCCCCCCCATACCCCTTTCCAGTCTGGTACCAACTGGAGCCTGCCACAGGCTGGGTTGTGGGCTTGTAGAAAGAGGGAGTTTGTCTGATCCAAGCGAAGGGTGTTAGTTTCCCCCAAGGACTTTGAAAGAACTTCCTAAGTGGGGATTAAAAGATGAGTATAGAGCAGGATCGATCATTATCTCTATGTATAGTGTCTGTCTCCCAGACTCTACTCCCCTCTTACCAAGGGGTCTGAGTGGTTACCTTTTGCTGCTTCCACTTTTGCATGTCACTGGGAGTAACAATTGTATGAAGGGCTATGACTCCTATGAGAAGAATGGTGAATGAACTGTGGGCCCCAAACGTCTGTCTTCCACGTGAACTCCTGCTTTTACTGTCAACATCCCCACCTCTCCAGCAGCATCTCCTGGAATCTTCATTTGACTTTCCTACTTTGTGACTTTATCCACACTTCTCTTTGACCTTGTTATCTCCTTCTCTATTTTTCTTCCCCCCCTTTTCCCTCTCCTCACCATTTTCTCTTTTCTTTGTTCCATGTGTCAGCTTCCTTCTATTGCATTTGCTTTGCTGCACTTGGCAGATTCCCTTTTTTTTCTTTTTTTTTTTTTTTTTGAGACAGTCTCACTATGTCGTCCTCAGTAGAGTGCTATAGCATCACAGCTCACAGCAACCTCTAACTCTTGGACTGAAGTGAGTCTGTTGTCTCAGCCTCCCTAGTAGCTGGGACTACAGGCACCTGCCTCAACATCTGGCTGTTTTTTTTTTTGGTTGTAGCTGTCATTGTCGTTTGGCAGGTCCAGATGGGTTCAAACCCGCCAGCTCTGGTGCATGTGGCTGGGAACCCTCATAGCTGAGTTATAGGCACTGAGCCAGATTCCATGTTTTTTACTAACTGAAGGCTTGTGGCAACTCTGTATGAGTCTGGTCTTTTGATCTTTTTCCAACAGTAGGTGCTCACTTCATGGCTCTGTGTCACATTTTGGGTAATTCTCACAATATTTCAAACATTTGCATTATTATTAGGCCTATTATGATGATCTGTGACCAATGATCTTTAATGTTACTTTTGTAATTGTCTTGGGGCATCACAGATTGCATCCATGTAACACTGTGAACTTAGTTGGTAAAGGTTGTATATCTATTTTTTTTCTAAGAGAAAGTCTCACTCTGTTGCCCTAGGCTAGACCCTAGGCTAGACCATGGTGTCATAGCTCATAGCAACCTCAAATCCCTGGGCTCAAGCACTCCTCCTGCCTCAGCCTCCCAGAGTGCTAGGATTACTGTCATGAACCACCATGCCCAGTCGTTATGTGTGTTCTGATTGCTCCACTGACTAGCTGGTCTCCCATCTCTCTCTCTCTCTCTCCTTGGGCCTCTCTATTTCCTGAGACACAATCTTGAAACTAAGGCAGTTAAAAACCCTATAATGGCCTCTAAGTGTTCAAATGAAAGGAAGAGCCTCACATCTCACACTTTAAATCAAAAGCTAGAAATGACTAAGCTTAATGAGGAAGGTGTGACGAAAGCTTGATAGGCTAAACTATTGAACAGTTGGTTGGTTTGTGAAGACAAAGGAAAATTTCCAGAATGAAATTGAACAAAATTTCCCGTGAATACAATTATGATAAGAAAGCAAAACAGCCCTGTTGCTGATGTGGAAAAAGTCTTACACCTCTGGATAGAAGATCAAATCAGCCACAACATTTCCTTAAGCTGAAGGCAAATCCAGAGCAGGAGTTCTAACTTTCCTAAGGTCTATGAAGACTCAAAGAAGCGGCGAAGGTATAGAAGAAAAGTTTGGAGCTGGCAGACGTTCGTTTATGAGATTTAAGGGAAAAAGCAGTGTCCATAACATAATAAAGCACGGTGAAGCTGCAAGGGCTGATGCTAAAGCTGGAGAATGTCATCCAGAAGATCTGGCGAAGGTCACTGATGAAGGGGGTGTATACACTACACAATGGATTTTCAATGTAGACAAAAAGCCCTCTTCCTGAAAGAAGATGCCATGTAACACTTTCACAGCTAGGGAGGAGAAGTCAATTATCTGACTTCAAAGCTTCAAAGAACAGGCTGACTCTTTTGTTTGGGGACATTGGTGACTTTAAGTTGAAGCCAGAGCTTATTTACCATTTTGAAAATCCTAGGGTCCTTAAGAATGATATTACTTATATTCTGTGCCATATAAATGGGGTATCACAGTTGTGGTGCATCTGTTTACAACATGGTTTATTGAATCTTTTAAGCTCATTATCAAGACCTATTTCCCAGAAAAAAAAGATTCTTTCAAACTATTGCTGCTCACTGACAATACACCTAGTCACTCAAGGGCTCTGATTGAGATGGACAAGAAGATTAATATTATTTCCAAAATTCATAACAAAACTTCTGTTCTGCAGCTCATGGGTCAAGAGTAGTTTTGACTTTCAAGTCTTACTATTTAAGAAATACACTTAATAAGACTATAGAGAGTGATTCCTTTGATGGATCTGGGCAAAGTAAACTACCTTTTGGAAAGGATTCACTATTCTAGATGTCATTAAGAACATCCATGAGTCATGTTAGGAGGTCAAAATACCAGCATTAAGAGGAGTTTAAAAGAAGCTGATTTTAATTTTCATGGGAGGCTTTGAGAGACTAAAGAGTTCAACAGAAGTAAGTGAAGACGTGGTAAAAAGAGCAAAAACTCAAGCATTAGATTTGGAGGCTGAAGATTTGACTGAATTGCTGCAATCACATGATAAAACTTGAATGGCTAAGGAGGTGTTTCTTTTCAATGGACAAAGAAAGTGGTTTCTACTCCTGATGAAGATGTTATGAACATTGCTGAAATGAAAACAAAGTGTTTAAAATATTACATAAACTTATTTGATAAAGCAGCAGTGGAATTTAAGAGGATTGACTCCAATTTTGAAAGTATTTCTGTGGTAAATTGCTATTAAACAGGATCTACCTGCTACAGAGAAATCTTTCATGAAAGGAAGAGTGAATCAATGCAGCAAACTTCATTATTGTCTTGTTTTAAGAAATTGCCAGCTTGGTGCCCATAGTTCAGTGAGTAGGGCGCCAGCCATGTACATCAAAGCTGGAGGATTCAAGACCGGCTCTGGCCTGCTAAACAACAATGACAACTGCAACCAAAAAATATCCAGACGTTGTGGCAGGCACCTATAGTCCCAGCTACTCAGGAGGCTGAGGGTAAAGAATCACTTAAGCCTAAGAGTTTGAGGTTGCTGTGAGTTGTGACTCCATGGCACTCTACTGAGGGTGAAAGAGTGAGACTCTGTCTTAAAAAAAAAGAAAAAGAAATTACCGTAGTTATCCCAACCTTCAGCATTTGTTACCACAGTGTATAGTCATGTGCTGTACAGGTTTGTAGCCTAGAAGCAAAAAGCTGTATTATATAGCCTAGTGTGTAGGGGGCTACACTATCTAGGTTTGTGTAAATACTGTACACTGTATGATGTTCACACAATAAACAAGTTGTCTAACGATGTGTTTCTCAGAGTGTATCGCCCTTTAAGTACTACATGACTCTGTATATGTGTATGTGTATAACACCATTTTGAAAATCCATTCATTTGTTGATGGACACAGATTGATTTCTTATCTTGGCTATGGTGAATGTAGTGAAATGAACATGGGAACGCAGGTGTCTCCTTGACATACTGATTTCTTTTGGAGATACAGGCAGAAGTGGGATTGTTGAATTATATGGTAGTTCTTTTTTCTTTTCTTTCTTTCTTTCTTTTTTTTTTTTTTTTGTGGACCAGAAGGTGGTGAGAGAACTTCACAAAGTGAAGGTGAAGATCATTCATGCCATATGGTAATTCTATCTTTAGCTTTTTTAGGACTCTCCATCCTGTCTCCATAATGTCTATACTAATTCGTATTCCTACCAAAAATACAAGGATTACAAGGATTACATTCTTACCAATACTTGTTATCTTTTGTCTTTTTGGTAATAGCCATTCTGACAAGATGTGAGGTATTATCCCATTGTGATTTTAATTTGCACTTCCCTGATAAATAGTAATGTTGAACATTTTTTCATAAACCTGTTGATTATTTGGTCTCTTAAGAAATGGCTATTCAGGCTTGTCGTCTGTAGCTCAAGTGGCTAAGGCACCAGCCACATACACCAAAGCTGGTGGGTTCGAATCCAGCCCGGGCCAGCCAAACAATAATGACAACTACAACCAAAAAATAGCTGGGTGTTCTGGTGGGCGCTTGTGGTCCTAGCTATTTAGGAAGTTGAAACAATAGAATCACATAAACCCAGGAGTAGGAGGTTGCTGTGAACTGTGATGCCACAGCACTCTACCCAGGGTGACAGCTTGAGGCTCTGTCTCAAAAAAAAAACAAAAAAAAAAAAGAAAAGAAATGGCTATTCCAACCTTTTTACCATTTTAATTGGATTATTTGTTTTGAATATTACTCCCTTATCAGATGTATAGTTTGAAATATTTTCTCCCATTTTGTGAGTTAAATACATAAATATCCTAACACCCATGAAGGAACGTAATATAAAGAACTCTCCATGTATCCATCAGTCAGCTTCAACAATTATCAACAGGTTGCCACTCTTGTTTCCACTGGTCCTTCCCACATTCCACCTTTTAAAAAACGTCACTTCTATCCTAAATAAAAGTCATTTTGCCATTATCATACTCAATGAAATTAACATTAATTACCTAATAGTTCATATCATTTTCCTCTATTATATCAAAATAAATCTCTCTCTCTCTCTCTCTCTCTCTCTCTCTCTATATATATATATATATATGTATATTTGAGACAGTCTCACTCTGTTGCCTTGGGTAGAGTGCTGTGGCATCATAGTTCACAGCCAACCTCAAACTCCTGGGCTTCAGACATCCTCTTGCCTCAATCTCCCAAGGACTATAGGTGCCCACCACAATGTCTGGTTAGTTTTTTTTATTTTTTCTATTTTTAATAGAGATGGAGTATTGCTCTTGATTGGGATGGTCTTGAATCCTGATCTCAAATAATCCACTGCCTCAGGCTCCCAGGTGAGCCACCACATCTGCCTCAAAAACACATTCTTAACATTTGTTAAGTTCCCTAAAAATCAATTATTGAAAACAATGCAGAAATTTATCAAAACAATGCAGTTAGAAAATGGGCAAAAGACGTGAGTACGCATTTCACTGAAGATGTGCAGATGGCAAACAGCACATGAAAAGACGTTCTGGGCTTGGTGCCTGTGGTTCAGCAGGCTAAGGCGCCAGCCACGTATACCTGTGCTGGTGGGTTCGAATCCAGCCAGGGCCCGCCAAACAACAATGACAGCTACAGCCAAAAAAAATGTCCGGGCGTTGTGGTGGGCACCTGTAGTCCTAGCTACTTGGGAGGCGGAGGCAAGAGACTTGCTTGAGCCCAGGAATTGGAGGTTGCTGTGAGCTGTGATGCCATGGCACTCTTATCCAGGGTGACAACTTGAGGCTCTGTCTCAAAAAAAAACAAAAAAGAAAAGACGCTCTGTTCAACACCTTTAGTCATTGGGGAGCTGCAAATTAAAATCATTATATGATACCATTACACATCTATTAGAACAGCTAAAATAAAAGATAGTAAACGTGGTAAATGCTGGTGAGGGTGTGGGCAAACTGGATCACTCATGCATTTCCGGTAGAAAAGAGAAATGTGTTTGAAGCACATTCATTTATAATAGCCCCAAACTGGAAAGAACTCAAAAGCACTTCAACAGCAGAGTGGTTAAACACAGCAGTATGTGTATATCATGCACTTTTCAGCAATAAAAAGGAACAAATGTTTGATACATGCCAAAGCCTTGCATGGATCTCAAGGGAATTAAGCTGAAGGAGAACATTCAAACCTGATTCAATTTATATAGCATTTTTATGGCAAAATTATATGAAGAACAGATTTGTGATTGCCAGAGATTAGGGAGGTGGGGAAGAAGGGAGGTGGCTACGGTTATAAAAGGGTAGCAGGAGGGATTCTTATGTCGGAATCATTTTGGGTCTTGACTTTGGTAGTGGTCACAGGAGTGTGCATGTGATAAAATTTTAAAGAACTAAACAGACACAGGAGTGTGTATAAAACTGCTGAACTCTGAATGAGGTGGATAGATTGTATCAATGCTAATTTCCTGACTCTGGTGTTGAACTATATTTATACATGATGTTACCAGTGGAGAAATCATGTGAAGAGTACACGTGATCTCTCTATGCTATGTCTTATAAGAAACATACACAAAAAATTATAGTTAGAATGAGACTGAGAAGGAGGGGACTCTTCCCTTTTCACTCATTGCCTTGCTTTCACTGTTTTTGTTTGACTTTATCATACGACATTATGGAGACAGGATGGAGGGTCCTAAAAAATTACTACTTGTCTGTAAGAAATTATTTTCAGAAACTTTATCTAAGGTTTTTGTAATTACTACTTGTATTTAGGTCTATAAGAAAATCACTTCCAGAAAAATTATCTAAGAACAAAAAAAGCATATATATTTATCTAAGAAAAAATATATGTTACTTGGCAGCATAAAGCTTGGAATTTGAATTATAATGCAAGAAAATGGTTCATTACTGAATTGTGGGTATTGGGATAATTGTGAATTTCATATTACATTACAGCTATTGATCAGAAGTCGATGGAGGTAGACACTAAGAATAAGTATGAAACCCTCCCTAGCTTAGAAGAAAAGAGTATTCTTCTATTAACAAACATACAGGTTTTTTTGTTTGGTTGGTTTTTTTTAGTCTATTCTTCTTTCTTGTTTTAAATTCTATTTGGTAGGAGTCCAGATAATCTGGATCATGAGAGTAAGGATTAGTTTAGAAATTGTCTAGTTCCTCCAGAGAAGATTAAAGCTGGCCATTGCATTAGGAAAATAGAACAAAAAAAGTCTTTAAAGGAAGACTAGCCCGAGTGGGGAAATACACACGTACCATAAAACATTATCCCACCCGGAAGCCTCAGAGAAGGCTCCGAGGCTAAGTCTCTTGAGTTAAGCAGTTAATGCATTTAGAAGACAATGGGAAGAATGCACTATTATACCACAATGTGAATCTAAGATATTTTTAATTTTTCCACTTAACTATTTTAGGTTTATCAGAATGTGATCATTGAAAAAAAATTGTTTTAAAGTATACAAATAAAATCTAAAGATTTTAACATATTTTGTTTAATAATTTAATATATTAGGGCAGCGCTTGTGGCTCAAAGGAGTAGGGTGCCAGCCCCATATACCAGAGGTGGCGGGTTCAAACCCAGCCCCAGCCAAAAACTGCAATCAATCAATCAATTAATTAATATATTAATGTCTTCTATATTTTTATACATCAAGACCTATTGGAATCATACTATATACTTATGTCTTTCTCCAATCCATATTATATCCTATACTCTTCATTGTGATGTAGGAGACATTTTCTCCTGACTGTACCATAATTTAATTTATTTAAGTAGTATCTTGCTATTAGATGTTTAAGTTGTTCAAAATTGTTGATATCAATAGAGCTGAGACAGGCATCTTTATTCATAAAACTGTCTCCACTCATGATGCTGTGGGCAGCTTTGATTTACAGGAAATTACACTTTGTTTTAATTTGTTCTTTTTTTTTAAGATTTGGTATCTTTCCATATTTTTACTTTGTATTAGCTATACATGTCATGAAGCGCTTTGAAAAGGGGAGTACTTAATTTGGAGATGTACTTTTTTTTGGCTCAGGGCCGGGTATGAACGTGCCACCTCTAGGGCCGGCGCCCTATTCCTTGAGCCACAGGTGCTGCCTCAGGAGATGTACTTTTGACATTACTTCACAGATAAGCCTGGTAAAGATGATTTTTATCCTGAAGAATCCGGGAATCATGGAAAAGGAGAGAAAGAAGGAGTACAGAAAGTAACAGGGTGAAAGGGGAAAAAAGGAGATAGGAGAAAAGAAAAGGCTGGAGGGAGGGATGGAAGGGAAGATGGGACCTGCTTCCAAAGCTGCTTGGAGCTATCAAAGGCTCGCTCTCACCTAGTTCCCAACAGTTGTCCAAGTATGGTTTAAGCTCCCAAATAAAGGCTATTCTCAAAGATACAGACCAGCCAGGGATTTGGGATCAATAGTTTGGAAGGGGCCAGGCTCAGTGGCTCATGCCTGTAATCCCAGCACTCTGGGAGGCCAAGGTAGAGCTTAGGAGTTCCAGACTAGTCTGAATAAAAAAGTGAGACCTCATCTCTACTAAAAATAGAACAACTAGCCAAGCATTGTTGTGGGTGCCTCTAGTCCCAGCTACTTGGGATGCTAAGGCAAGGGAATTGCTTAAGCCCAAAAGTTTGAGGTTGCTGTGAGCTGTGATGCCGTGGCACACTACCCAGGGCATAGAGTGAGATTGTCTCAAAAACAAAACAAAACAAAACAGTTGGAGGCATGGGAAAGCTATAGGTATGTGGGAGGGAATGGGTTATCCTAGTCCAGGGAGACAAGGTTTTCTTAGGGTCCTCATTGACTGTTGAGGAAGGGAACTGCTGAAGGGTGTGCAACTTTCTCAGGCCAAGGCCACTCCAGCCACACTCCCCCCATACTGCCTTGCCCTGGCTCTGCTGGTCTATATTACTAGGCCTGGTATACATATCTGGGCACAGGCTGAGTCACACTCTGGTTCCCTGCTCTGTTCACTCTCACTGGGCCTCTGGTCCTGGCTCTATCTCAGTCATTGTGAGTCTTTAGAAGACAGTAAATGCCAAAGTAGTTAGTTGCGAAGTCCATCTGGCTTAGTTTTCTGTCCTTGACAGAAAGACCAAGGGAATTTCTCTGTTAGTGAATGGCAGACTATTCTTACTTCTTCCACACAAGCTATCCAAGGCCAGCTCTGTGACTAGTCTGATGGAGGTCCAGATCTTCTTCCTCAACCCCTAGAATGGGCAGGATGCATCTACAGGCATGAGAATATGCCAGTGACCCCAGAACAGACAGAGACCCAGAAACGTTTGCCTAATGGCATTAGGTTTATTTTGTGAGACACACAGAATTTCGGGCTTTCTGAAAGACGTGTAAGGCACAGAAGTACAGGCAGCCGCAGGCCCAATGGTGGACCCCTCCCCAGAATCCCTGGTGGCAGGGGAAAGGCAAAGGATACCTCCCGCCATCAGGTAGAGAAACCCAAACCCCACAGCCCTACGGTGGGGGTGTGGGTTAAGTAGATGACCTGCTTTTTATACCAATATACTTCTCTGGGCATCTTAAAGTCTGGCATTCATGGTTGGAGGCACAGGGCCCATCCACTTCTCTCCTGGAGGAAGACAATCACAGACTCTACTCACTGTTTTCTGCAGGGTTGGCAGCAGAAGTGAGTCCCACCAGGTCCCAGGAATTTTCTTTCTTTTTTTTTTGTTTGTTTTTGTAGAGACAGAGTCTCACTTTATCACCCTCAGTAGAGTGCCATGGCATCACACAGCTCACAGCAACCTCCAACTGAGGCGATTCTCTTGCCTCAGCCTCCCAAGTAGCTGGGACTATAGGCATCCACCGTAACGCCCGGCTATTTTTTGGCTGCAATTTGGCCTGGGCTGGGTTTGAACCCACTACCCTCGGCATATAGGGCCAGTGCCCTACCCATTGAGCCACAGGTGCCACCCTCCATCAGATTTTTCTTTTTTAACTTACATTTTCAGGATCAGTATTAAGTAGTGAATGAACTGATACCACTGGTTTCCTGATGTCCATTTCTTTTCCTTCTGCATCAAGGTCATAAATTTAATTCTTAGCTTTCTGGCTTCTTTTTAAAAAAATGATCATTTGTACTCCAGGATCACCCTCTCCTCACAGACCAACTCCTCAGGGGATATCTGAAATAATCCTACAGGCAGGTACTTTCAGTGGATGCTGCAGCTACCTGTAGCAGGGGTCCTCAAAGATTCACCTAAACTCTTGCACGGTTGCCTCTAAGGAACATGTATCCTGCTTCAGCTGTGCTTCTTGGGACATTTAATTGGAACACGCATCACAATCTACCACAAGTATTTCTTTATCTGCTTGACTTCATATTTTCTGAGTTCTTTAAGGATAGGGTATTTTAAAATTATTATAAAATTAATTGTGCTGAGAAATCCAAACAGTGTACAAGTGAGAAGTCCCTCACGCCCCCGTCCCTTCACTTCTACCCCCAGAGGTATCCCCTGTATCTTTCCGAATTTCTCTATTTATAAATAAGTGTATATCTATACATAGCAGTCATGATTATTTTCAGGGCAATACATTCAGGAGTGAAAAATGTAACTTTTAAAAAATAACATCTTGATCTCTATTTTTAGCACCAGTTCTGTGAGGAGGAAGAAAATGTAACGTTTGTCCATTCAGAGGAAACTCAAGCATTTCAGGAGTTCTCAGTTGGAGAAACTATGGAAACTAGGAAACTACTTCCTCTATGATTTGTGCCCTGGGTTATTGTTATTCCCGATCCTTGGAGGCTGACACAGAGGCACTGCTGAGTAGGCAGTCAGACTGACATGTGGGCCTTTACTGCGGTGCCCACCACCACAACGGGCTTTGCTGCTGCTCATTGAGCCTCCACCTTGGCATCTGTACATACAGACCAGGAGGTGGAAACTGCACCTGCTGATGGTTGTTGCCTTGCGCCAGCCCAGAGGACCCGACTGGCTGTTGATTCTTTACATGAAACTTGAGGCTGCTCCTGGGACCCCAGCCAGTGAGGTCGCCCCAGGCCCATCTACCTGCACATCTCAGACCTGCCTCTCCTTTATCCTCCTGTACCAGGAGGTGGAGCTTTATGGGAGGAAACTGGGCACCATTTGTTGACTTCTTGGTGCCCCACACGCTCTGTAGCTCAGATTCTCAGCACTGTACTGTCCCACCAGCTCTCCTGTCTTCTTTTCTCCTGAAATATTTTTATCTTATCTAAAGCAGGAAAACTGTTTCTCAGATGAACATTTATTCTTTTTTTTTTTTTTTTTTAGACAGTCTCACTATGTTGCCCACGGTAGAGTGCTGTGATGTCATAGCTCACAGCAACCTCAAACTTTTGGGCTTAAGAGATTCTCTTGTCTCAGCATCCTGAGTAGTTGGGCCTATAGGCACCTGCCATAATACCTGGCAATTTTTTGTTTTTTGTTGTAGTTGTCATTGTCATTTTTAGCAGGCCCGGGCCAAGTTTGAACCTGCCAGCCCCGAGTATGTGGCTGGTGCCCTAACCACTGAGCTTCTTTCCAAAGCTATTTGTTTAACCTATTGTCTCTGCCAGAACTTTCAAAAGTTCATTTTGAATCCCCAAAATAGAGAATTAAATCTTTTATTCTCTGGTCAGTTATGATTTTGATCCTCTGAGGCCTGGGATGCTCTGGTTGCTACCTGCAGTGGGTGGGACAGGTACATAGAGACAATGGCACCAATGGGATTATGGTGGAGATGGGTGCACAGCAAACACTTCAAAAGATTATCCCCCCAAAAAAGATTATCCCTTCACATTTATAGAGATCCTTTTATTTTTATGACTCCAAATCCTTCTACACTTAACTATTCTAAAGTTTTGTACTTTTCACTCAATAAAATGCCATGGGTAGCATTAGAAATCAGAACACATATGTCTACTTCATCCTTCTTCACTGGCATGTGTTATTATCTTGATAGACTATTTTTATTTAGTCAGTCCACTGCTGATGGACATTTAGGTATCAGGTTTTGGCTTTTCAAACAAAGCAACAATGAGCATCCTTATAAACACCTATTTACTTACTAAAATGTGATATCCATAGTATGATTTTTTAGAAATAGAATTGCTATATCACAGAGTATATTCATTTTACACTTTGGTTTGTATTGCCACACTGTTTCCCCAAAGGTGTACCAATTTATGCTTCTGCTGAAAGTATACAAGAGCACCAATTTCCTCCAACATTCATCATCACTAGGCACTTGTCAAGCTATAGATTGATCTTGGTTTTCTTTAGGGTTCTTTTTGGGGGGAATTGGTCACTCATTTCCTCAGACTTTTTTTCCTATTGAACATTTGTGTTTCTTATTGATTTAAAAATGATTTTTTGTATGTAAAGGAAGTTAGACCTTTGATTATTTTTCTTAATTTGATTTATTTTAAATTTTGTTATAGCTTTTTTTCTCTATAAATGCTTCAAGTTTGTATGGAGTAAAATGTATGAATCTATCTTTTCTGCTTTTAGTGACATATGAGGAAGAGTTTGCCTCATTTTAATAATAAATTGCTATTAATTTACATTTTGATTTATCTTTTCTGCCTTTAGTAACATATGAGGAAGAGTTTACTTTGTTTTTTTAATTTTTTTTAAAATTGTTTTTTATTAAATCATAAGTTTGTACATTGATGCATTTATGGGGTTTAGTGCACTGCTTCGATATACAATGTGAAATGTTTACATTGAACTAAGTAACACATGTATCACAATTATACTCATTTCTTAATAGTTTTGAAATGTACCATTGCATTATGCACATTAGGTGAGGTCCCCCCAAATATCCTCCCTCCTCCCATATCCCCGCTCCCCTCTCCTCTCTCTCCTCTTCCCTTCTACTTTCTGAACTATAGTTATATTTTGCCATTCATATGAGTGTGTAATATATATTGGTGGTTATATATTGATTTCATAGTAGTATTGAGTACATTGGATACTTTTTTTTCCATTCTTGAGATACTTTACTAAGAAGAATGTGTTCCAGCTCTATTCAGGTAAACATAAAAGATGTGAAGTCTCCATCATTTTTATGGCTGTATAGTATTCCATGGTGTACATATAGCACAATTTGTTAATCCATTCATGAGTCATTGGGCACCTGGGCTGTTTCCATGTCTTGGCAATTATGAATTGGGCTGCAATAAACATTTTGGAGCAAATGTCTTTGTTGTAGAATAATTTTTGATCATCTGGGTATATAGCTAGTACAGGAAATGCAGGATAGAATGGTGGGTCTACTTTTAGTTCCTTCAGTGTTCTCCAAACTTCTTTCCAAAAAGGTCACATTCACTGGTATTCCAACCAGCAGTGTAGAAGCGTTCCCTTTTCTCTGCATCCATGCTAACATCTATAGTTTTGAGATTTTGTGATGTGGGCTAATCTTACTGGAGTTAGACGATATCTCAAATTGGTTTTGATTTGCATTTCTCTGATGATTAAGGATGATGAGTATTTTTTCATGTGTTTGTAGGCCATGTGCCTGTCTTCATCAGAGAAGTTTCTGTTCAAGTCTTTTGCCCACAAAGAAATGGGGTTATTTGTTCTTTTCTTATTGATTAGTTTAAGTTCTCTGTAGATTCTAGTTATTAGAACTTTGTCAGATACATAACCTGCAAAAATCTCCCATTCTGAAGATTGTCTGTTTGCTTTACTTACCGTGCTCTTGGCTGTGCAAAAGCTTTTTAGTTTAATCAGATCCCAGTAATGTATTTTGGTATTGCTTCAATTGCCCAGGAGGGTCCTCCTCATAAAATATTCTAACGGGCCAATATCTTCTAGTGTTTTCCCTGCACTCTCTTCTAGTATTTTTATAGTTTCATGTCTTAAGTTTAAATCTTTTATCCATTGAGAATCAATTTTTGTTAACAGTGAAAAGTGGGGTCTAGTTTCAGTCTTCTACAGGTCAAGAGCCAGCAGCACCATTTGTTAAATAGGAAGTCTTTCTCCCACTGAATATTTTTTTTTTTTTGAGACAGAGCCTCAAGCTGTCGCCCTGGGTAGAGTGTCGTGGCATTACAGCTCACAGCAGCCTCCAATTCCTGGGCTCAAGTGAGTCTCCTGCCTCTGCCTCCCAAGTAGCTGGGACTACAGGCGCCCGCCACAATGCCTGGCCATTTTTGTTTGGGTTGCAGCCATCATTGTTGTTTGGCAGGTCCAGGCTGGATTTGAACCCTCCAGCTCAGGTTTACATGGCTGGCGCCTTAGCCCGCTGAGCCACAGGCGCTGAGCCTCTCCCACTGAATATTTTTGATAGGCTTTTTGCAGATCAAATGACGATAAGTAGCTGGGTTCATCTCTTGGTTCTCCATTCTGTTCCATAAATCTACCTCCCTGTTTTTGTGCCAATACCGTGCTGTTTTAATCACTGTAGATTTATAGTATAGCCTGAAGTCTGGTAATGTGATAACTCCTGATTTGTTCTTATTTCTGAATAAGGTATTTGTTATTCGAGTTTTTCTGATTCCATATAAAATGAAATACTGTTTTTTCAAGTTCTTTAAAGTATGACAATGGTGCTTTAATAGGGATTCCATTCAATCTGTAGATTGCTTTGGGTAGTATGGACATTTTAACAATGTTGATTTTTCCTGGCCATGAGCATGGTATGTTATTCCATTGGTCAACATCTTCAGCTATTTCTTTTTTCAGAGTTTCATAATTCTCTTTACAGAGATCTTTCACCTCCTTTGTTAGGTAAATTCCCAGATATTTCTTCTTCTTTGGCAGTACTTTAAAAAGAATAGAGTCCTTGACTATATTTTCAGCTTGACTATTGTTGGCATATCCAAAAGCTACTGATTTGTGAGTATTGATTTTGTATCCTGAGATGCTGCTGTATTCCTTGATCACTTCTAAGAGTTTTGAAGTTGTCCAGGTATAGGATCATATCATCAGCGAAGAGTGATACCTTGAACTCCTCTGACCCTATTTGGATACCTTTGATTGCCTTCTCTTGCCTGATTGCAATGGCTAAGACTTCCATTACTATGTTGACTAGCAGTGGAGACAGTGGGCATCCTTGCCTCATTCCTGATCTGAGTGGAAATGTTTTCAATTTTACACCATTCAATATGATATTGGCTGTGGGTTCGTTGTAGATGGCCTCTATCAGTTTAAGAAATGTCCTTTCTATCCCTATTTTCTTAAGAATTCTAATCATGAAAAGATGCTGGATATTATCAAAGGCTTTTTCTGCATCAATTGAGGGAATCATGTGGCCTTTTTTTTATTTTATTGATGCGCTGTATTATATTTATAAATTTGTATATGTTGAAGCAACCCTGTAACCCTGGAATAAAACCAACTTGATCATGGTGTATAATTTTTTTTTTTTTTTGAGACAGAACCTCAAGCTGTCACCCTGGATAGAGTGCTGTGGCATCACAGCTCACAGCAACCTCCAATTCCCTGGCTCAAGTGAGTCTCTTGCCTCCACCTCCCAAGTAGCTGAGACTACAGGTGCCCGCCACAATGCCCGGCCATTTTTTTGGTTGCAGCCATCATTGTTGTTTGGTGGGCCCGGGCTGGATTTGAACCTGCCAGCTCAGGTATATGTGGCTGGCACCTTAGCCCACTGAGTCACAGGTGCTGAGCCTGTCATTGTTGTTTTAACTGGCCTGGGCCAGGTTTGAATCTGCCAGTCTCAGTGTATATGGCTGGCACCCTACCCACTGAGCTACGAGCACTGCCTTGAAAGGTAGTTTTCATTTAAATAGGTTAAGCTGTGATCAATGTTATTTTATAATATAACATATAGTTATATGTTGCTGTCTACTAATGTACTTGGTCGATGATAGAGAGGCAGCAGTGCAGATGAAATGATTGATTTGAAAAGGGAAGACTGAAGCTCACTTCAGCACTTAGCAAAAATCCATCTTTACTATGATTCTTGTATACCCGAAATTATCAGATAACAATATCCAAGAATAAAGAACATAAAAGGTAACAAAAACTGTCATAACAATTCCTTGTTAGCATTAGTGCAGCAAAGTATGTACGCACCTTTCTAAACTAAGAATGTCCTGTTTGGAGATAAACAACAATGAAGATAAACCACAAAGGCACTGGATTGTCTGTTCTGTTTGCCTATTTCCCTATATGATTAACTGAAAGTTATTGTGTAAATTGAAGTAGGGAACAAAGTGCAAAGGCCCACTGCTCCAGGCAGGTGATTAATTCCTAGCTGCAACTTGGCAGGGCCCTCTGGCACATTCTTTCCTTTAGGGAGTAACTGCCTGCGTTTTTTCATAAGGCCACTTCTGTGAGCTGGGGGTGAATATCCCCCAAAACTCACATCTAGCCCAAGTACTGGTAATGTTCATTCTCAAGGCCTCGTACCTCAAGGAGCACAAATGAGACTGATTCACCTTACAAGGGTGCAGGGGACTGTGCCCCTTCAGTTATAAAACACATGTAGTATATAATATTGTTAATGATACTAAGTAAGCTAAACAGATTCAGATAAATAAGTTTGTTAAATGACAAACATAATTCAAATTATGTGTATAAATATAAAATAGAATTGCAATGAATAATTTTGCCATTCTTTAAATTTTTAGTACCATATTATTAATGCACTAAAAAAACCTATTTAAATGAAAACTACCTTTCAAAATTCTAAATATGTTATTAGGGATAGGGAGAGAAATGGGAAAGATAGAAATACATGGCTTTTTCTTGACCTCTTTTTCACACAATAAACAAACAAATAAGCAAATTAAAACAGAAACAAGGAAATGATAAGAAACAATGCCTGCTGCCATTTTGTCACTTCCCTGGGAATTTTTATTTGCTGATTATCTAAAGAGGCACTATTGTCTCAGATCACAGCTTAAACCAGAGGAAAAGCCAGGTGTATATAAATACCACTGGATCTTTGATTTTAGCTCACTGGTTAGCTGTAAATGCATGACTTCACTTCCAGTCCTGGCTTTCCCCTTCACCAAAATAGAATAACAATATTGAATGAACTCTCTGGGACAAAGTGCTTAAGTGTTGATAGCCTAAAAATTTCGTGATGAAAGATCTGAGAAAAATAAGACAAAATGATAGCTCATGTCCAATTTCAAATCTTTCTGATCATCAATGCCAAAGTAATGTATTCAGTAAACATTTATCAAATGATGAGGTAGGTGGAAGAAGAAGAGCTTGTGAAGAGCCTAAGAGGGTGTAGCTGTACAGGCCAGGGGAAAAAAAAGTTTCAGAGAGGCTAAACCAAGACAGAGTTTCAGGAGGAAGCAAATGTCCAGCAGCTTTACATGTTGCAAAGAAATTGGATGTGTCCAGTGGACTGGCATTTAGAAGTTTACTAGTAACTTTATGAATAATGGTTTCTATTGTGTTCAGTGTTTTAGAACTTATAAAGCAGTCTCACATGCCCTTTGTCATTGTAGTAAGTTACGTTAAGTTGAAGTTCTAGCGCGATCTCTGTGTTTCTGATTGGACCCTCACTAATGCACAGGACATACGCATATCAGCTAGGTTACTGGTGCAGTTTGGATTGGTTGGGTAGAGGAATTAGGTGAGACCTGCTGTTCCTTCCTATCCTACTTACATCACTGATTTGCTTCCTCCTGAGTTATAGACACGGAGAAGCTCACCTGGACAACTTAAGTGGGCATGAGTTTTAAGGTATGAGTTGTGAGGAGAGGTGATAAATTACTAGAAGACTATAGACACTATGACAGAGAGACCTCCCTAAAAGGAGTCAGACATAATGGTAAAGGGGACCTGAGAGTCAAAAGAGAGAGTCCAGACTGTGGCTATTATGAAGTTCCACAGTATGAATGAGTCTCAACCACCAGACAGATTGTGCACTGAGGGAAAGAGTTGTGTATGAACCAAAGAAAGTGCTTAATAAACTCTGGAACACCTCTCCATCCTGATAACTTTGTTGTAAGATTCCTCTAACAGACTATTACACGGTGGAAGAGAGCCATTCACTTAAGTATGCCAATTATAAGCTTCAAGATCTGTGCCTTGGAAGATTGCTGTCATCAGCACCCCGTTAACTTGGCAGAGATGTGCAATTACCCTGACCATGGAGCCTTACAAAAGCAGAGGCAGCAATGAATTGGACTGATTGTGATTTTTTGAAAGTACTGTCTAAGTTTTTACTGTCTAAAAACTTTGGGAGAGCCACGCAATACTTTGGCTGAAGTTTCTGACTAATTGGAGGGGAGCCTTTGATGTAATTACAAAGAGAAGACTTTTATGGAGGTAACGATTTTCTGACATTTGTAACAATAAAACTCTCAGATTTTATTTTCCATTTCATATTATGTCAGTTTTACATTTACGATTTTCACTTACATTTAAAAATTAGTGTACAGACTGGGCACAGTGGCTCATGCCTATAATCGTAGCACTTTGAGAGGCCAAGGCTGGTGGATAGCCTGAGCTCAAGAGTTCAAGAACAGCTTGAATCAGAGCGAGACACTGTCCATACTAAAAATGAAAAACTGAGGTAGGAGGATCACTTGAGCCCAAGAGTTTGAACTATGCTTTGAGCTATGATGCCATGGCACTCTACTGAGGGCAACAAAATGAGACTTTGTCTAAAAAAAAAAAAATTAGTATAAATTATACATGGTAGTTTCTAATCAATTTTTCATATTAGTTGTTACAGATACTTCTTTATTTTAGTTTGTTTTGTATTGGTTTTTGGCCAGGGCTGGGTTTGAACCCACCACCTCTGGCATGTGGAGCTGGTGCCCTACTCCTTTGAGTCACAGGCGCCACCCTTTATTTTAGATTTTAAAGTTTGATTTCTTTCTCTTTTGGCCCAGGTATGTTGGGGATCAAACAATTTTGCTAAACCAAAAAAACAGTGGGCTTGCTATCAGTTTGACAATAAAATTGCCTTTCTAATTTTCCAATATGTTCCTGTTGTTTTTTATAAAGTCCATTTTCTCTATCTCTCCTTTGTTTCTCAATGTTTTTTGTTTGTTTGCTTTTGTTTTTGTTTTTTTTCTTGCAGTTTTTTTTTTTTTTTTGAGACAGAGCCTCAAGCTGTCACCCTGGATAGAGTGCCGTGGCATCACAGCTCACAGCAACCTCCAATTCCTGGCTCAAGCGAGTCTCTTGCCTCTGCTTCCCAAGTAGCTGGGACTATAGGCAACCGCCACAACGCCTGGCCATTTTTTGGTTGCAGCCATCATTGTTGTTTGGCTGGCCCAGGCTGGATTTGAACCCACCAGCTCAGGTGTACATGGCTGGTGCCTTAGCCCGTTGAGCCACAGGCGCCGAGCCTCTTGCAGTTTTTTTGACTGGGCTGGGTTTGAACTCACCACCTCTGATATATAGGGCGGGTGCCCTATTCCTTGAGCCAAAGATGCCACCCTCTCAATGTTTTTTTCAAATTATTTTGGCATAGGGAAGGAAGGGAATAATTTATTGAGCTCCTATTAAGTACAAAATTTTTATATAGATTAAGATCATATTTATCTTTTAGTATTATGTTCAAAGTTTAAACTTTGTTCAGAAACAATTTTCTTGTTTTTATTTCAGATTAATATGAGAGTATAAATGATTAGGTTACAATGTTTGCATTTGTTAGGTAAGGTGCTTGTCGTAGTTGTGTCCTGCACCCAAGAGATGTGCCATGTAGCCTTACCTTATGTTCATTAGGCAAGAGCACACCAATCCTCCTCCTTCTGCCTGTCCCCACTCCTCACAACTTGAATTAAATTGAGTTTTTCTCTTGTGTGAGTGTGTATTAGTTCTTCTACTGGCTTCTTATTAGTATTAAGTATGTTGGATACTTACTTTTCCATTCTTGTGATACTTTACCGAAGAGAATGTTTTCCAATGCTATCCAGGTTAATACAAAAGATGTAAAGTCTCTCTCCTTTTTATGGCTGAATACTATTCCATGGCATACATATATCACAGTTTATTGATCCATTCATGGTTTGATGAGTACTTAGTTGTTAGAAACTATTTATTTTTTTTTTTGAGACAGTGTCTTACTATGTCCCCCTTGGTAAAGTGCAGTGGTGTCACAGCTCACAGGAACCTCAAACTCCTGGGCTTAGGTGATTCTCTTGCCTCAGCCTCCCAAGTAGCTGGGAATACAGGTGCCAGCCACAATGCCCAGCTATTTTTTTTTTTTTTAGAGACAGGGTCTCACTTTTTTGCCCTCAGTAGGGTGCCATGGCATCACAGTTCACAGCAACTTCCAATTGCTGGGCTTAGGTGATTCTCTTGCCCCATCCTTCCAAGTAGCTGGGACTATAGGCACCCACCAGAATGCCTAGCTATTTTTTTGTTGTAGTTTGGCTGGGCCTGGTTTCGAACCCGCCACCCTCAGTATATGGGGCCAGCATCCTACCCACTAAGCCACAGGTGCTGCCCTATGTTTGGCTATTTTTCTTTTTATTTGCCAAAGGTTTATCTATTTTATTGACCTTTTCAAAGAACCAACTTTTTGATTTATTGATCTGTTGTATAATTCTTTTGTTTTCAATTTCATTTAATTCTGCCCTGATTTTGGTTATTTCTTTTCTTCTGCTGGGTTTGGGG